>NJDD01001121.1:216980-255976 GCA_002245505.1 Calephelis nemesis | reverse complement strand
GAAGCCCGCTTGCCAGAAAACTAGTATTTTTTTAAGTATTAGTTTAATATCGGTCAAATATGGAAGTGACATTCTGACAGGGATTTTGCAGTTACATCATTTATACATACATATACAGAAAATATCGAAAAGACAAATAACCGTGTGGTACATAAATACGTAAAAATAGCCTTTGTTTGAACTTCGGATTGAAACTATATGCATGACAAAGTCAAAGCGTAACAGACAGACTTTTCCATTTATGGACTAGTATGGATACTGGTGTGGATTAGGCTTTATATTTCTGACTTATCGTAATAAGCGAAATTATTATTTACGTAATAACAACTCTATATAACTCTTTAAAATACATTTGGATTTCCGAAGCTTGACGAATATAGCCGAAGCGCGTAATTTAACTAGTACTACTATACGTAGCTGCAACACCAAAAATAAATCCCCGAATTCGTTTTCATTTTTTTCAATTGCCTCCCTCTTGAAGCAATTTGAAACACGTATTCACGTCAAAATCCAGTATGAAAAGAAAAAGGTTCTTTTCATACATGGGACCGAAACGTATGTTTGGAGTCATATTATATAGTGTCTGTTTAAAGTGTATGTATGGATTATTACAAGAAACTTCCAGAGTACGTTAGAGATCTTAAGCAAGGTTAAAAATATATTAAACCTTAATTTAACAAACAGTTAGTCATGGTTTATTCTGTTGTCATAAATTATTAATGTTAAGTATTTATGTAAGAAAAAGTGTATATCCATTTTGATGTTTCATAGGTCATGTTGATCTCTCAAACGAAAAACTGACAAGTTTTCCTTTTATTTTATTTAATTCCATTTAAATAGTTTCTTCGTATCGTTAAGTTACTTTTATTGTTTTAGAAACATAATCATTTTGCAATAAAAAAAGTGTCTTCACACCCTCGACAAGGTAGAGTTATAATCAGGGTACCCAAAAAAGCCCGGTGAAGTTGTTAAAACCGTGAGGTTGGCAACGTATTAGTCATTCCAAAAAAAGAGGGACTCATGACTTATCAAAGTCATTAAGTTCCACAACGTGAGAGATGACAAACCTACCGCTAGGTGGGACTTTATTTAAACCTAGGGAACATTGCTTTTATAAAAAACGAAAAAAAAATACATTTTTTCTTTGACTTTGGAATCGCACCCGGGACCTCAAGAAGTCAAATCAATCACCGGACCACTAGGCCACAGAAGCAATACAAAAAAAAAACAATTATTGTAGAAGCAATTACCGCCTCGTTGGTCGGGTGGCTAGCGTACACGCGGCACGCCTAACTACATCGACCTACTTGACTCGGGTTCGGATCCCTACGGGGGCAGACATTTGTGTGATGATCATTTAGATGTCTGCATTTCCGGGTCTGGGTGTTTATTAAATTTATTCTGATATCTATTTGAGTATTTCTATGTATTAAAATCGTTGACTAACACCCATAACACAAGCATATAATTTGCTTACAGCTTTGGGGTTAGATTCAATTTGGGTAACTTGTCCAGGGATATTTATTTATTTATTATTATTTATTAATTACACGTCATTTTCATTACGATGATAAAATATATTTTCTAAATTATTACAACAGTAAGATAAGTGAAAAATTCTATGTGGGATTAAATCATAGAAAAAAGTGAAACAAATCCGTTCTTTTCTACTAGTATTTTCTGAACTGAGTAGTGATGGAATAAGCGAATTTATACATATACCTTAGACATATTATTTACCTTCGATAAGATGACTTTCTTAGATCTATGTGCTGTGCTAGTAGTAGCTTACTTTCAAAAAAAGTCGCCCCCGGGTGGGCTCGAACCACCAACCTTTCGGTTAACAGCCGAACGCGCTAACCAATTGCGCCACGGAGGCCACAGGGGACGCATCGAAATTATACACCTGATTCAAAAATGAAATGATAACAATTTTAATCAGGCTAATCTAACTAATGTTGTAAATTCAAAGTTGGTGACATTCATGTTTGTTTTCACTACAAAACGACTGAAACAGTTTTAATGACTTTTTGCATAGAAATAGATTAGACCTTGGAAAAAATAATAGGCTATTTGTTATCTCGACATCGCAACGGGTTGACGTAACCGCATCCAAAAACTAGTAGAGTATACTTTCAAAAGTTGAGCTTGTAGGAAAATTATACTTTTGTGTATTAGGCAATATTATTTGAATACGCGCGCACACCGTCATGTATTAAATACCTTTTTTCTATGGTTAGTGTCATTTTGTCTACAAATGTAAAATAAGGCAAAAGATAAAATTTTTAAAAAGATTTTTATCTTATTACGCCAAAGAAGTATAACTTCTAACGCGTGTACATAAGTACACACACAATTTTTCTATTATTATTATTATTTTAAGTCAAATGGATGAGTTTATGCTGAACGTGAAATGAACCTATGAAAAAATAACAAAAGTCAATTAAATCACGGTGTTTTTTGTAGAGCACTTCTTGTAATTTCTGGTTTAAGGATAAATATCACGTTTCAAGGATGCTATTTTTTTTAATTATGATTTTTTGACTAAACTTAGTTTAAAAGATCTTTATCACATTTTAGGGAACATTGAAATTTATGTATATAAAACGGGTTAGTTACACACTTTGCATTGGATAGGCCTATTATAAAGATCACTTAAACATTAGAAAAGTTACAAAAATCATATAAATACGGGCCAAAGCGTATGAAGGAAGGAAGTTATCTTTATCACATTTTAGGAAACATTGAAATTTATGTATATAAAACGGGTTAGTTACACACTTTGCATTGGATAGGCCTATTATAAAGATCTCTTAAACATGAGAAAAGTTACAAAAAATCATATAAATACGGGCCAAAGCGTATGAAGGAAGGAAGTTAGTCGCCAAAAACATTCTATTCGTACTTTTTTAATAACGCTTGTACTTCCACAAAACGCAACTTACTTGACAATAAAGTCTATTGTGGAAAAGAATAAGTTTTATGCGAATGTGGATGTATGTAGGTACCAGGGTCCTACGGCATTGACATTCTACGATAAAATCACTCGGGTTAAGTATGCCGAATGTGGTGTCCACAGCTTAGCACTAGATACTTTATGCCTACTCCGTAAGGGACTTTGCGTATTTATGTAATAGAGGCTTGCTTAGTTCATGTACTAAGAACTAATAAGAATTAATTCAGTTAACAGATCTAGAACGAACTATTAAGTAATCGTATGCTTAATCGTTCATTAAGTACATCTCGTTCGCTATGTTTCATCAAGAACGGAATCATAGCAAAGAACAGATTGAAATATGAATACGAAGAATGAATTGTTTGTCGCGCACTGCTATTGGGCACCGTGTTTCAGAAGTGATTGAACGAGAATAACAAATTATGTTATTTTGACCTTAACTGACATTGAAATAGATATCATAGTCATTAAGTTTGATGAATATTAGAAATTATTTGATTCAAACACATTTTACACAATGTAAAGTATAGGTATATACTTGTAAGTATAAAGGAAAATCAAAATATAATTCATTCCGTAACCCACGTGAGAATCGTAAGACGTAACTTTTTTTAACGTACTACTTAACTAATAGTAGAAGTCCGTCGGGCTGAGCACTCTGCTCGGCCCACAAAGCCCGGTGAAGTTGTAAAAACCGCGAGGTTGGCAACACATTAACCATTCCAAAAAAAAAAACTAGAAGTCCGAACTAGTACATTCGAATACTGAACTAGTACGGAGCGATCCTTATTGAGACCTAGCAATTTATTTATTTATTTATTTATATTTTGTTGCATTACATAATCATTAAATACATAATTATTATGCACCTTGTCCAGGCGTAGCAACAGGTATTGTAGAGAGGTAGACATTCTTATCGGGAAGATTTTTCTTGTAAATATTCTGCCACCGAATAATATGTTTTATTTATTAAGATATTTTTTAGATTTCTACTGAATTTTAAAAAATTGTTTTCTTTTTTTAGGCTATCGGGTAATTTATTAAATACTTTTATTGACATTGAGTAGGGTCCTAAACTATGTAACTTTAATTTTGAAGCCACTTGAGCCAAATTATATTTAACCCGTGATTCATAACGACGAGGCATGTCTCCTAGTGTAGAATAGAAATTCGGGTTTTTCTTTACAAATTTGCAAAGTTCTAATATGTATATGCCAGGTAGAGTAAGAATTTTTAAGTTTTTGAAAAATGGTTTACATGATTCTATTTGTTGTATATTGGCAAGGATGCGAATACATTTTTTTTGCAATACTAATAGGTCGCCTGCGTCAGTGCTGTTTCCCCACATAATCACGCCGTAGTTCAACCATGAGTAAGCATATGCATAGTACGCTATGATAGCTGTTTTAATATCTGTAGTTTTTTTTTAGTTCTCTTAAAGCGTAGGTGAATTGGGATAATTTTGATTTTATTTTTTCTATGTGCGGTTTCCAGTTTAAATTTGAGTCGACTACTAATCCGAGTAGGGTAAAATAGGGTACGCATTCAATTTGTGTGTTATTATAGGAAAAATTTATGTCTAATTCTTTTTTTTGACGTGGTTTAAATTGCATGATTTTGGTTTTAGAATAGTTTATTTCTAAGTTATGGTCGTCCATCCAGTTTTTGATTTTACTTATAATGGTAAATAAATTTTGATTTAGACTACTACTGTTATTACATGACAGTACTAGTGAAAAGTCGTCTGCGAACATTACACATGGCTCATTCAGAGTTTTTGGGAGGTCGTTAATATAAATGATAAACAGAACACATCCAAGTCACACAATAACAAGTCTAATCTAATATTCCTACATAATCTTCTCGATAAGTGTTATTTAAAAAGCAAGTTCAATGTTAGACAATGTAACGACTTTAACACGACTGTAAAGTAATACAAGAAAACTCCAAGTGCTGACGATGACAAGTACAAATATTTTATTGATTTAGGTGTACATAATTGAAATGTTGTAGAATTATTTAGTTAAGTGTGTTTAATTCTAGCTTTCCTGACACGATCAAGGCTCTTTTCCACAAAAGTTTATATTTTGTACATGTTTTAATGTTAATGATATATTTCTTTGTATTGTTTTGTATCCGCTTTTTTTAAATTTTATAAAGTATAAAGTTTATTTTATCAAACCTTCAACCTTTTTTTAACAAATCTACAGCAGGCCTACTTTAGATCTGTTATTAGTTATCAGTAAACGGCTGTTTTTTTTAATTATTAATAAAAATATGTGAAGTAACAAAACTACAGTAGACTTATTTCCAACTGCAAGACAAACTGTCTTTTAAAATTGAAATAGGTCTATAATTTTCTTAGATAAAAAAAATGTCAGATTGAGATCTTTTTTGTGTACTATCCAAACTAATATTATATCCATACTATCTATATCTTCTATATCATATTATCTATATCAATATAGGGATGAAAGTTATGTCTGATTAGTTACGCTATTCTACAAAGACAAAGTCGCTGGCAAACAGCTAGTAAGCGACTATGTTGCTGTTAATACTTACGAAATAGTAAATATAAATATGCTTATTTACTTTTACGTAAATATCATTATGTTCAATAAATAGTTCATTCATTCGTTCATTTATTCGTTATTAAGCTGATTCTTTATTTTCAGGCGGGAGTAAAGGTTTCGTCAAGAATAAAGAACGTGTCCAGTGTTAAAGTGGTGAAATATAGTATAATAGAGGTAATTGATCGAGAGGTTACCATCGATATTTTTAGTTCATCTTTTTTTAATGATAAAGCAAACGGATTTCCTGGTGGTACGAAATTCACGCCGCCTAGAGACATCAAAGGTGGTAATGGTGCACTGCCAAATTGAGGCCGGCATGCTAGGGCTCATACAAAAGTAACCTTACCGGCTACCTTACCCTCCGAACCGGAACACGTCAACGGCAAGCACTGACGTTATGACAGCAGGAATAGATAAGGCGGTGGTACCAATTCGGGCGAGTTGCTGCGAAACTCTACCACCTAGTTTTCAGTATCTGTTTCAAGCATTACACAGTTGCTAGTTATAAAAGGAATTAGAACTAACAACATAAAATGTTTTAATCGCATTTCATTGTGCAATTGATATCGATGGCCTATGCCCAGCTGTGGACGAATATCGGGTGGTGATGATGATGATGATGCTGTTTGGGATGATTATTGAACTAAGTATTGTTCATGAATTGAATAGTTTCCCCGTGTTGGTCCGGGCTCCTTTGCAGAATAGACCATGTGCCTTCCTGCCAGGCAGCTCGTAAAAGGCGAGCATAGGCTCACCGTCACTAACACCGTGACATCTTACTAGGTGGTAGTGTTTCGCAGCGACTCGCCCGGATTGGTGCCCTGGTTGTGCCTCTGCCTACTCCTTTAGGGATATGGGCTCGAAGATACTTAATAAACAAAAAGCCGCCTTCGATTTTTAATTTCGATTTTTAATTTCGATTTTTAAATTAGTAATTTATCTGGGTACACAAAAATGTTTCCATTTATTTCCCTGAGATTATATTATCAGATCCAGGCTGACAATGACAATGAAATCATACATACGTTCTTTTAAATAATGAACATTCCTTAAATTGGTTCAGAAATTACGGAGAAATCGATTATCATAGATAAAAAAATGTACGAGCCCAACATAAAACCTCCTCCTTTTTTGAAAGTCGAAAATTAGTAGCTAGAAGCGCCACAGATCATACCGTTCTAATTTTATTCTAATTCAGAGGCTTCAGCTCAAACGATTTCTTATATTATGTTGTTTCTCTGTTTAGACGGAATATCCCCCTTATCCGCACCTCGGAATAGGCAAAGGAGGTCAAACAATCAAGGAAACTAAAGAAGCTTGGCTGAAATTGCTGAAAAATTTAATTTTAATAGTTCAATATCGTCAAGGGTTTATCACTGTGGAGGAACATTACAAATCAGCGAACAAGTAAGCATTTTCATAAATTAATAAAACCCGACTGCACAAAACGTAAAATCACACAGCTTCATAGATATGACCTCTTTATGATCTAACAGTGTTGTAGATATCTGATATAAAAATGTTGATGTAATATTTTTGGAACGAAGTTCTTTACGTCGGGCTTGGAAAAGATAGAGATTTTACTGCATGGCCGAACTGAAAAAATGTGATAGCAAAAACCGTAAGCAAAAGTGGGTGGATTTTATTCCATCCGTTAAAAAGACGTGCGCAGGCGCGACAGTCGTATACACAAGCGAGTAGTGTATAATACCTTTCTCTTTCTCCCTCACTCCACCCCGCCAATGCATAGTATATTACACTCATGAATTGTGTCGATTTTACATTAGCCGAAGGAGGGAAAGATAATAGTGAATACCATTTATTTTCTCTTTTTACCATTATCTTTTTTTGTAGAAACTATAAGTTAATTTAAAAACAGGATTTTGAAACTAATACCTAGTACTTTTTTAAAGTTCCTTATAGTGTGAGCCATAACTAATATCATTTCAAGATTTTTGTAGCTCTCTCTGCTTTTTCTGATACTCTCAAATCTCTCTCTCAATGAACTCTCGATTTCTCCAAAGAACGATGGGGCAAGCACAGAATTATACAAAGCAAATCTAGCACCCTGACTTAAAACTTCGTTTTAAAATTAGTGTTTTAATATAACAGTAAATATTGTAAATTAGGCTTATTATGATAATTTCGCAATAACGTATTGTGCAAACGGAGTTTTTTAAACAGTATTTACTGGTAAAAGATTACTGTAATCACTAAAATAAATTATCGTAATTAGTACTTACCTAGATTACAAATACATGTCGGCAAATGTCTGTGATATTCGACAAACTTTCGTATAACAAAATCCTCTTTGAAATAGGTTTACTTCAGCTTATCTCGAATTTCATTTGAGTAAGGCTTAAGACTTTCGTAAATATTATGGTAATTTATTTAGCCTTTGAAATTGTCTTGTTTCCACAGATTATGTAGAATTGAATAAGGCATAGATAATATTTTTGAGGCAAAGACATGTTTGATGTAGTGCCTAAACATTAAATAACTTTGTTTAATGCTTGGTATTTACATAAATATTTTGTTTTTCGATATTAAAAATTTGCTGCCAAGCACAAAACTGGGGAAAGGCTGGATGAAATGGATTATATTTTGATGTTCGTTATATTTTATTCTTTTTCAGTGAAAAGAAAAAAATAAAATCGCAAAGACAATAGAAATAGTAGGAAGATCGGATGTAAACATTTAAGTTATCCTTTCTAATAACTATAATTAATTCGAATATCTGTACGTTTGTGTATCTTCCGATTTTAACGCTTAACTACATCGACAAACCGCGAGGCTCGGCTTCGATTCCCGACAAGGGCAGGAATTTGTGTGATGAATATTTAGTTGTCTATATTTCTAGGTCTGGGTGCTTATTAAATTTGTTCTGGTATCTATTTAAGTGCTTTAAGATATGTATGTAATAACTTATCACCAACGTTCATAATCGTTAGTAATATAGGAATAGACGCATGCGAACCTGCACCTAAAAGCTTGTTTATAATATTATCTATGCCTTTATCAGTAGGTATACTTCTTTAAAAAAAACGGCTCCATTAAGAAGTGATATTTAGAGATATGTATATCGGTAATACATATCAAACTATTTTTTGGTTTTTGTTTCTTATTTATTATTTTTTTTAATTGTGAAGGCGGTATTTAAGTAAATACGTTAAAAGTCTCTTCAACCTTACATGTTTTTTTGGTGCCATCGGGAGAAAAGATGGTCGAAGTTTTTTCATAATTATTGAATTTCGTGAGAATATTGAGTGAAATTAGTCAATTTTGGTGCACACAACAATTTTGTTTAGTGAAAGTGCACAAATAAAATAATCATAAAGAAATAAGCGTATCGTATATTTCCTCGTTGCCGCCAAATCTCATTACACGAGCTTGAGTAAATAAGCCACCACTTTACCCAAGAGCCTGACATGACTTACCTACTCACGACTTATGACTGATGACTAATTATAATTGATGCGAAATTTGATGCAAATTTCTATTTGAATAATGGCAAAATACTAACGAAATTGCCAAAACCTAAAGAAAGAAAGAGGAGATACTTTTTACGTGTTAAAATATATTATATAAAAATACTGTCATTCATCGCAAATAGTAAATTTATTAGATATTGTGTACTTCGTAACTATACTCATAGCCTCGCCTCGTTACTACTTGATAAACTACGTATGATTATATTTACTCTTCTCAGTGTTCTAGTGATCGGGTTTTGGCTTTGACAACGGAGTCTCGCGTTTGATCCCCGGGTAGGGCAACTCAAATTGTTTTTTTAATTTTCTAAAAACAACAATTTTGCCTGGAATTACACGAGTGTCTGGTTGGCAATATATAATAATAATAGGTTTGCCACCTAACACATTGCGAGACTGAAGTAGTAACTTCGGCTAGTCGTGTGTGTCTGGTAGCTCTGCCATCTATGTGTGAAGATATTTAATCCTCTAATTTTTACGGATCACATTTCGTTGATTATATAGGACCGCTCATTAGACAGAAAAATAAGGACACCAAATCATCATTGTTGCATTGCGATCGTTATATATAAAGATATATTTTAAAGGAGTATACGTATATACTTATATGTAGCGTGCACGTAGTTTTTTAGAATTTAGTATGTAAGCTGCCGATTACTTCACCCTTCCGTATTTCTAAGGACTGGACGGCTTTAAGAGATCCGCCATTTTGATTTCTAATTTAATATTTTGATCCTTTTTATCTTACATATACATACAAATATTCTGTATCGGACGTATATGCATTCCTTTAGCCTCCACAAGCATTTTAATTTTATAAAATTTCTATAAACATAAATAAATGTAATGTCTAACTTTTGCTGTGAGGATGGAAAGTGTGGTTCAGCTTGCAAGCCGCAGTGTATGTTTTTTCTAAGTTCTCCTATTCGATTGACGTCTTCATATTTTTACTGAAAAGTGGAGTCTGAATTCGCTCTTATAACTAAAATAGAACAAGGATTGGTTATGGAAAAATTAAACGAAGTTTATATAGATAATAAATAGTAATGAAAAATAATTACCAGCGTAAATAAGACAAATTTAAACCAGCAATTATTTATAATCACCACAAAATTGCTTGAGAAGATTTAACGTTTGAACGCGGCCATTTCCAGATTCAGTTCAGTCATTTAATAATGCTAAAAAAATGTGTGCGTGTACCAGCGTGCACTCGTAAGAAGTGAAGAAGTGAAACTTCTTAATGACGTTATTTTTCAAAAAATAATTTACTATATGCAACTTTACAGAAATTGGTTCAATAAAGTTTATTGCCAATCCCTATTCTGCTGGTGAAAGTATACTTCGAATCACGCGTGGTAGGGATAAGAAAAAAGATAGCGCGTAATGGAAAAATGTGACGCGTAACGAAAAAATGTTACACTAAATTTTTTTCCAACCCCGATAAAGAAGATTCACTTCAAAAAAAATAACTCATCTAAGATCTAAAACATTACAACTTGGCAAAGATTAAATTAAGAAATATACTGTGATTTACGTAGACAAATGGATTTAAAAATCTCGAATATGTACATATATACGGTATACTTAAACGAGTAAGTACCTAATATAATAGTCGAGTATTACTTTCTCTGTCTCTATGTCCCTTAGTATGCTTAAATCTTGAAAACTGCGCATCGGATTTTGATGCGGGTTTTATTAATAGATAAAGTGATCGAAGAAGAAAGTTAATACGTTTATTTAATACCCGTGCGAAGCCAGGGCGGGACGGTCGTCTAATATAAATGTAGAGGCTCGATATAACAGCCGAATACCTTATATGATAGTCTAGTACCTTATATAAAAAGTAAGAGCAATTTAAAGTTATACAACAGTTATAAACAAAATATGGAGCAACTGTTAATTTCATTTAAATATAAGAGTTGTTAATATTAATTTCAAATATCATTTAAAGCGTTTATTTATAAGGTTAAAAGTGGGCATCACACATTTAATGTATTATCTAAAATACTAGGTGGTAAAGTTTTGCAGTGCCACCGCCTATCCTATTCCTGCCGCCATAACGTCAGTGCTTGCCGTTGACGTGTTTTTATTTGGTGGGTAAGGTAGCCGGTAAACTTACTTTTTCTCGAGGCCTAATATCCCGGCCTCAGGTTGGCAACGCACCATTACCAACTTTGCTGTTTCTAGGGGGCGTGAATTTCTTGCTATTAGGAAATCTGTCTGCTTGTTTGCCTTCCAATATCATAAAAATCATAACTGTTATATTATTATTAATACAGATTTTACGATTTCCTAAATTTTACCTACATCAAAGTAAAAATAGGTAAAGAGTAGATATTCAATTCAATTCTTCGTCTTTATTTTGTAGGTACAACATTCGTTACACTGGAAATATGTAAACAGTTAAAACACGTTAGAATATTTTTTGACATGCACATACGGTACACGTTAGAATATTTTTTGACAAGCACATACGGTAGTTGAAACTCTACTATAGCCTTTATAAACACCTTACATCAAACATTGCAAAAAAAAAACACAAATTCATAAACTAATCCTGTCTCAACAGCATCGTAGTGTATGACGATAATATAAACAAAACATGCAGGTAGTTAAAAAATAATAATAGTTGAGTTAGACCAGGTTTTCCCTAAAAACAGGGATTATTGAATTTATATAATTTTAACGTGAAGTAAGTATAAATAGGATTTGGATAATTGTGAGGATGCCCACTTTGCTATGGTTTATATATATATACAAAGGAAGTATATTACGGTGTGTAAATACCTATGATAATTTAATAAAAATACAGGTCCACGAAATCTTTAATTTAAAATTTTATAATTCAATTTAAATATGAGTAAAAGTTCATCATAAGAAGAAAAAAGATTGCGTGGTTTTATGAAACCACGGTAAAAGTGAAACTTGATCTATAACTATAAGCTATAGACGCCGTCATTTTGGCCTCGGCTACGCTGACGTCATCGTCACGCGACATGCGACACACAGACCAAAAAAATTGAGACGATGATAAAAGTTTCACTTTAAAGTATTTTATTTTAGACTTGCGCTCATTATATGTTTAATATCGCGTTAAGACCCAATATTAATCTAACAATAATTATTAAGAAAAGATTTGTCCTATCAAATGTCATAGACATCTTAGTCCTGCACGATAGTATTTTTTTGGATAAACAATGTTAAAACAAATATGGCACTTATATGATCACTTATACAATGAAAAAGGTAATTTTCAAATTTAATGAAAACAATAAAGTTAGGGCATAATAACCCGCCAGTCGTTACACTCTAGTTTTTAGGAGCAAGACGGCAAACATAACATAACAAACATAACAACCGTCAAAAAGAAAATGAACGTGTTATCGAAAACTGTAAGTTCCTAACACAAAAACCACATTAGTATACAATAACAGTAAACTTTAAGATAAGACTTTAAGATTTCCGATTGAAAAAAATGTCAACATTACGTAGAAATATGTATGACAAGACTAAAATATACCCGAAAAATCAAAAGTATACCATAGCCCTAATAAAACACTACTAACGAAAGTTAAAGTTAATGAGACGAAAACAGAACACGAAATGCCTGTAAAAGTTCCGGCAAGATGTCCAATTTGCGTAACAATTCTTGACAATGATTATGACGAAAAAGAAAAAAAAATCAATTAAAAGAACTTTAAGAATTTAAAAGGCTAGTAGGAAAAGTATTGCAAACAAATTCAAGAATAGAATTCCACCAAGCACCGACGAAGTATAGAAACTATTGCAAACAAGGAAAATTATTGATTTTCGTTGAAATACATCGAAATACGTTGAATTTCTGTAAACGTAAAAGGATTTATTCGAACAGCTGAATATTTAAAAAGTAAACTGGAAAAACCACTAGAACCGACTACCTACTAATACCCACCACCCACCACCCACTAATACCTGTAATAGCTCCGGCAAAATGTCCAATTTGCGAAACAATTATTGAGAATGATACATACATACATACATATCTTCACGCCAAGTCCCTTACGTGGTAGGCAGAGAGTATCGAGTTGCAGACCTCACGATCCTGACAAACCTGTCTTGCTTCCTTCACATTCATTACCCTTTTCATACAAACACGCCGGTTTCGGAGATTCTTGACACCACCCTCGCATAATATCCGATTGATCTGATCGCGAAATGTCAGCCTTGGTCTCCCCGGGTACCTACATCCATCCGCATTCGCATTGTATATCTGCTTTGTCAATCTTTCATCCGTCATTCTTTCCGCATGGCCGAACCAGCGGAGCATGCCCTTTCGCATTTTAACACCGACATTTTCTTTCAATCCCACTCTTTCTGGGATCTCACTGTTACGAATGCGGTCAGCGAGCGTTACACAACAGATTTTTTCGTAGTGCTCTCATTTTAACCGCATTTATCCTACTTTCATGATCTCTCTGACATACCCAACTCTTGCTTCCATACAATAACGATCCTTGAGAATGATTATGACAAAAAAGGAAAGGATTGGTCAATTAAAAGAACTTGAAGAATTTAAAAGGCTGGTAGGCAAAGTATTGCAAAAAAGCAAATACATTGATTATGAAGTAATCATCGCTGTAGACGTAAAAGAATTTATCTAAACAGCTGAATATTTAAAAAATGAACTGGAAAAACATCAGAACCAACACCAGAACCCTCGATTAAAAGTATACCCTCCGATACAGATATTGATACCTATTACCTCATATAGATCTATTGTGTATCCTGGATCCAGAACGGTTAGAGTTATAACTGTTAAAAGTACTGATAAGCCTGATACATGGAAAGAAAGTGGTAAACATGGACGGAGTAAATCATATCCTCAAATTTATAATCCCAGTTCTATGTCCATTCCAACTAGAAGATTTAGTTTGTCTTCAGATACTATTCTACTTACAGGTATTCGTTTTAATTCCCAAAGTCTTAAAACAAATAACATTTTTGATTCACAATCTCCTCGATTAAATTTATTACAAACTCTAGCTGAAAACGAATCACATTCGACTAATCAAAAACCCATATTATTTTTAATCAAATGATTTCGTCGATAGCAAAAATACGTTATATTCGAATAGTATAATAATATCAAATTCTAAAATGCAATTAATAGAATTTTTGACAGAACCAAGTTTTTAAGCTGTGATCCTGGTTTTTATCTAATCATTATATTAATAAAAAAATATTGTTTTAACATATAACTAGTAGTATTCCAAATGATATTAATTTACTTGATGATATCTCTAATCCTAATAATAGTCATCCTCATTGAAAAATATTCTTTTATTTTAAACATTTTGCAGTTCTGATTATATCTTAATAAAATGCTGCAATTCCTTAGAAAAATGGAAGGGGTGGAAATAATAAGATAAAATTAGGGGATTTATTAAAACTAAGTTATTTTGTCAGGAAAATGAATGTGTTAGAAAAAATAGTTATACCACGGGTCCACGCATCTGTAGGCTACATAAGATCTGAACTAGAAGAATTAGAAAGAGAAGACTTTACTCGTTTAAAAATAGTAAAAAAGAAGAAATATGAACAAACAGAAACCAAAAAAAATAGAAATGTATATGAGAAGTCTAAAAAGTTACCAGAAAAATCAAACGTATACCATAGTCCTAAAAAAACTTCACCCAAGAATGTTGAAGTTGATGAGACGATAAGAGAACCCGAAATACCTGTAAAAGGTCCGGCAAAATGCCCAATTTGCGAAACATTGCTCGAAGATGAATATGATGAAAAAGAAAAGATTAATCAATTAAAAGAAATTGAAGAATATAAAAGGCTAGTAGGCAAAGTATTGCAAAAAAGCAAATACATTGATTACGAAGGAATCATTACTGTAGACGTAAAAGAATTTATCCAAACAGCTGAATATTTAAAAAATGAACTGGAAAAACCACCAGAACCAACACTAGAACCCTCGATCAAAAGTATACCCTCCGATACAGATATTGATACCCTTTGCGAAAATTGTAAGAAAGCTTTAAAAGAAAAACAAAAATTAAAATATCTTAACGAATTAAATAATAAACACACTCAAACTGATTTTGAAGAAAGACGCGAAAATGTATCACAAACCAATTTTGAAGAAAGGCGCGAAAATGTATCACAAACTGATTTTAATGAAAATCAAGATGTATTACAAACTGATTTTGATGAAAATCGAGATGTATTACAAACTGATTTTAATGAAAAGCGATATGTAATACAAACTGATTTTAATGAAAAGCGAGATGTATTACACACCGATTTTAATGAAAAGCGAGATGTATTACAAACTGATTTCAATGAAAAGCAAAATGTATTATCAACTGGTTTTAATCAAAAGCGAGATGTATTACAAACTGATTCGAAAGAGGAATCTAAATATATATCACTAAATTCTAAAACTACTAAATTAAATAAACTTGAATCAAATGCAAAAGATGTATCAACACAAACTGAGTTCCAAGACATAACAAAAGATACCACTGTGTTGAACGATAAAAATAACTCTCAAATTTCTACGAAATCTGAAGTGTCTGTGCCTGAAACAGATTTAGAGTTGGGAACATTTGAGTCCGATTTTAAAAAAGTAACAAAAACAGTAAGGGTTAAACAAGAAGATGGCTCAGTAATGGAAGAGAAAAAAGTTATTACAGTGAAAAGAGAAGTATCTAATTCAGAAAATATAATAAAAAAATTACCAAATCAAAAATCAAAAACCTCAACTAGATCCATTATATATCCTGGATCAAGAACGATTGGAGTGGTAACTGTTAAAGGTACTGATAAGTCTGATACATGGAAAGAGAATGGTAAACATGGACAGAGCAAATCATATCCTCAAATTTATAATCCCAGTTCCATGTCCGTTTCAGCTCAAAGATTTTGTTTGTCTTCAGATACTATTCTATCCACAGATATTGGTTTCGAGTCCCAAAGCTTTAAAGCAACTAACATTTCCGATACACGATTACCTCGATTAAATTTTTTACAAACTCAAGCTGAAAATGAGTCACATTCGATCAATCAAAAACCTGTTTTTTTTAATCAATTGACGTCATCGATAACAATGTTTGAAAATGCATTATATTCGAATAGTACATTAATATCAAACTCTGAAATGCAATTAATAGAGTTTTTGACAGAACCAAGTTTTTCAAACGTTGATCCTGTTTTTTTTGTATCCGATCATAATATTAATAAAAAGAATATTGTTTCTAAATATATATCTTGCAGTATCCCATATGATATTAATTTAATTGATGATAGCTCTAATTTGAATAATAATTATCTTAATTAACTAATGTTCTTTCATTTAAAACATTTCGCAGTTTTAACGATAATTTTATTAAGTGCTACAATTCCTTAGAAAAATGGAAGGGGTGGAAATAATTAAAATATAATTACGGGATTTATTAAAAATAAAATTTTTGTCAGGAAAATGAATGTGTTAGAAAAAATAGTTGTACCGCGGGTCCATGCGTCTGTTGGCTATATTCAATCTGAACTTGAAGAGTTGGAAAGAGAAGACTTTACTCGTTTAAAAATAGTAAAAAAGAAGAAATATGCAAAATCGGAAAACAAAACAAAGGCAAAACTGGAAAACGAAGATGCAGAAAACGTTTGTCCATTTTCTGGTTCTTGTTGTAAGCAAGTAGCTTCTCTTCAAGAAATCCCAGAAGATTCGAAAATGTGTTGTTCCCAGAAAACAGATTTAGAAATAACACTTTCTCCTGTTTGTTGTAAAGACCAAGATAAAAACAGAAGCCAAATGAAGTTGAATATAACGGAAATAAAAGAAGCTATACCCCAAAAAGATGATAGTTGCACTTGTTCAGTCAGTGAAATAATAAATCCTGAACCAAACGTGACAAAGTGTCTGCCTTCACTTACAACAGAACAAAAAATCGAATCAGTATGTGACTGTCGTCCTATTTCTAGTTTTTCTCTTGAAACGGAATCTAAACTAAGAGATAGATTGGAACATTTAAAAAAATATTTGAATGATTTAAAAAAAGACTTTATATCAGCAGGCGTTAATGATGTTGATATTTATTTAAATATGTGTGAAGAATTAAAATTAAAATTAGAGGAATGTGTAAAGAAAAGTACAGATCAAAAAAGTTCTACCAAAAAAAATAATAGACAGGTAGAAGGCTTACAATCTCACTTAGAAAAAGGTATAAGTTTGGAAAAAGACTTTGAAAATAAGGCTGAGTTCACACCATGTATGCAAAGTTTCAAACAGACTAGTAAGTCTGTTGATACAAAGTTACGTGATAACAATAAAGAAAGACAAATTGATGAAACAAATAAATTGAACAACACAAATCAAAATAAGTGTATGTCTCATCAGCTTGCAAAATGTATTGATCATGTTTTGATACATATAACGGAATATAAAAAACAAGGTTTGATAATATCGCCTCAAGTAGAAACATTTCTTGAATCCTGTTATTTAATTAAATCTAAGCTGGATGAGAATGTGTTTAAACAAAAATTATGCTACCTGAAGGAGCATGTTAGCTGTTTAGAAAAAATGACTTCAGACATTAAACGAGAAGGTATGCATTCTCCAAGTTTTGAACAATTTGCTACCATATGCCAGAAATTTAATAATAAACTGGATAAAATTGAAAAGAAAAGAAATCATGAAGACCCCGACAGCATATTACATGACTTGATTGAGGATTTAAGCGAAACTATTAATTTAGCAAAGAAAGCAAAAGAAGAAAGCCAATGTCCTCTACATGTCTGTATCGAAAATTTTATCACTACTGTAGAATTAATAAAAGATTCAGCTAAATTGGAGAAAAAAGATACGTGTTGTAGTGTTAATATTGAAAACGTACTAGACATGATTTCAAAACTAAAAACTGAAAATGTTGATATACAAAAAATAGAAGAATATATAAACGCGGAGAAAAGAAAATCAAAACCTTCAAAAAACGTTTCTGTATCATCACCATCATGTGCATCTTGTAATGAAAAAAAAGGAGAAGAATATATAAACGCGGAGAAAAGAAAATCAAAAGCTTCAAAAAATATTTCTTTATCATCGCCATCATGTGCATCTTGCATTAATGAGCCAAAGGGGCAAACAAAAGTTACAAGTGCCGTTGATAATATTCCTTGTGATACATGTAAGTGTATAGATGAGAATAAAAAAAGTATCGGCCAAAAACGTTCAATGCCATTAGATGAGCAATGCACACGCAAAGAAGATCTTCATATAGCTTCCGAAACTTTAATTGGGTCATGCGATTTTTGTGATAATCCAATGGAAGATGACAAAAGCTGTCCTATTTGCGAAGACAGAGTAATTCCAGCTGTAATACAGCCTAAAAGTGACAGTAAACTTCAATCTAAATCTGAACCTGAGTCTACTGATAACACTTTAGGCTATTTTGTACATAAACTGAGGAGAAAATATAAAGTAACTAGAACGCGAAATAAAGATGGAACCATACGAGAGGAAAAAGAGACTATTACCATAAAAACACGAAAACGTAATCCCGCCGTGTCAACTTCAGGTAATCACGACGATGATGATGATTATGATTTTAGTGATTCTGGTGAATCATTACTAGAAGAAGATGAAGATGATATGCAGATAAGTGCAAGTAGCTCTTTGAGTAAAAATAAATCAGATGTTGGAGTTAGAGCCTCTAAAATGGCAAATTCAATTTCAGGTCATACTATTTCCTCAAATACTTCGACCTCTTGTTGTCTCGAAGGTTGTTCATTTACTGATTCTAGCCGCCATAAGCCGTCGTAAAGATGGTTTTCTGGTTCTAGCCAGACATATTATAATAGAAAAAATATCGAATTTAAACAATGAAAGACCTGAGTATTAAAACACTTTGAGCAATAAACATTTTTTTAATTTTTTTTTTTTTTTTACTATACATTCAACTTTAAGCAATTCGGAACAAATAAATCAATGAAATTATTTAGTGATATTAAACCTAGTCATTTGCTGTGATAATATAGTATTACGAATTTCCTATAGTTTCTGACTAAAATAATAAAGTTTTTGAATTTCAAAAAACATTTTGAGCTGGCAGACATCCCGAAAAAACATTTTTTTCTAAAACATGCTTTATTTTGCACAGACGTAGCTTTTGTTAAGATTCTACATGTTTTAATGGTTCTTTTTTCAAGGGATAAATGCCATGATTGATGACATAATATGATTTAAGTGGTCTAATATAAATTTAATCAAGATTAGACTGGACATGTTTGAATTATACTTATTAATGTTTTTTTGTACTCAGACGATATGGTGAAGTTTGCGTCCTTTTTCATGATATTGGAAGGCAAACGAGCAGACGGATATTCTGATGGCAAGGAATTCACGCCACCTAGAGAAACTAAAGGTGGTAATAGTGCAATGCATGGCTACGAGCCGAAGTAAGTTTACCGGCTACGTAACCTTGTGATCCAGAACACGTCCACGGCAAGCATTGAAGTAATAGCAACAGGAATAGGTAAAACTCAATCACCTAGCCAGATGTCACGGTGTTTGTGACGGTAAAGCTGTGCTCGCTTATTACGAGCTGCCTGGCAGGAAGGCAAATGGTCTATTCTGCAAAGGAGGCCGGACCAACACAAGCCGAGGTTTTATATAAACTTCGCTTAAACTCTATGTCTTCTCTGTAGTCTGGTAGTTCGGCGTCGGATTTTACTTCTTGAGGCCCCACGTTCGATCCCCGGTCGGTTAATAAAAGAAAATAGGATATGTGTATTTTTAATTTTGTAATAAATTTATGTATTATAAAAAATACCTGTTGCCCGGGATGTACCTGATTGGCGACAAGCTTGCCACATATCACACTGTCTGGGACTAAGCGTCTTCGGCTAACCGTGGATTACCTGGTTATGCCTATCTTTTTGGCGATATGGGCATTAAGATGTTTTTTTAAAATATCAAATAAAATTCTATTACTATTAGTGATAGTTGCAATTGACACCTATAGTGTGTAGTAGTAACTGACATGGCAGAGGAGCAATTAGGAAAAAGCAGTTTTTCAGTCATTGGCAAAGAAATACTTAATCGATACAATTTAAATAACATGTCTTCGTTTCGTCAGCTGTTATGTTGAAAATTAATCAATTGTTATGATTTTGCCATCACATTACAATTTTCTTCCCCAAACTGAAAGTTTAGATTTTAAGTTCTTACCTGATTTTTTTTGCACACTAAATCTACGGAAGGTGAGTAGCTGGCAGTAGCAGGTTTAGCTAGAAAGTAATAAATTTGTATTTATGGAACTAAGAATATAATTTAGAATTTGTTAGCAAAATTAGCTGTACCTACCCCAGATTCGACTAATTTTTTGATATGTTTTAGGAAGATTCAAAGCAGAGTATTAATTTAGTATAAAGAAAGAAAAAATATTTTTTTTGACAAAACCAAAACTATAATTAAAATAGGAGTCAAAGTATACAAATAAAGCGAACGTGCCTGTTACCAGTATATTTTTATATCAGTATATTTTTTTTTGAGCTGCAATTAACCGTAAAGAGATAGTTAGGAGTAACATAAATTTGTGAACCGAACGAATACTATTTGCACGCCCTTTGAATTTGAGAATATGGTAATAATGGCTTTTCAAAACTTTAGTGACGAAACAAAAGTGACTGAAGTATATCCGAGCAGTAAGCATGAAATACGTGCAAGTAAAAATTTGCAACGGAAAACAGCAATCTATTTTCAACAACAAATAATGGATAATTCTATATGTTTTTTATGTAAACATGTTAAAGTACAGAATGAAAATAAAAATATAAAAAAATGTAAAAGCTGTGATAACGCTAGTCATACAACAAACTTTTTCAATCATCAAAATAAAACATTTGACAGAAAAAAAATTGACGAAAGTAGAACTGATGCTAAGACCAGTAAATGTTCTATAGGTTCAATAAAGTCACGAGATAGTGTCAAGTGTGATTTTTGTCCCGTCTGCATAAAAGCTAGCGAAAGTTTGCTAAGTCAAAAACTAACCCCTTGCAAAACAACTAAAAAGCCAAGTTCTCCTCTTCCTAAATCACCTAAGGCGTCGAAAAAAGGAATAAAAAGAAAGAGTCCAATTTGTAAAATTAGCCGAAGTTTAAGAAAACTTTCAACAAAAATAGAGGAAATCAATAAGTTAATTAATAGTTTCAATATTAAAACAGTGTCATCTAAAGACTCGCAAGACGTCGTTATCTCACACAAGAAAGTAAAAATACGGAAAAAGCCTAAATCACAGAATCCGAACAATGTTGGCTCTATTTTTAAAAAAACTGTTAAAGTTACCAGAATTTCAGATAGATCCGGGTTGGTTAGAGAAAAAAAAGAAATCATATCTACGAAAACAGAAACTAAATCATTAGATGAGAGTGAAAATAAAAACAAAACTAAAAAGAAAGTAAAGAGATCAAAATCAGCAGATTTTCGGAAGCTCAATACAGACAAAAATAAAAAACATCGATGTTGCTCTTGTTCTCCAAAACGTAGTACTGTTAAGGCTGTTGGCAGTCGTAAAGTTATCTCTAAAAGTTCTTTAAAAGAACCATCTCAAACTTCTTCGTTACTTGCATCAACCTCATTCAAAAAAAATTCTAAACCACCCAGTAATTGCTCCCAGGTATGCACATCTACGCCTACCAGACAAAATGTAAAAACTGAATCTGAATCAAGTGGATCCTGTAAGGTAAGATTATTAGTTAAAGATAACACGGGGTCATGTAAAGAACGTGAAATAATCGTATCAAAAAGTGCGATGAATTTAATTAACAAATTACTTACCGAGTCAAACCAAAACAGTTGTTTATGTCGCGCAAAGGAACCACAGAAAATGAAAATGTCGAGTTGTTGTAAAATTAATAACAGCTGTAAAGGTAAGCTGTATAACGAAAAATCAGTTCAAGAAAAACCCGATTCCGAATCGAAAATGAGCTGTTTGGATGTCAACGAAAAATGTAAAAAGTGTTACAGCTCAAATAAAATATGTGAATGTACTCCAAAAAGGAAAATAATAAACAATAATTCGCGTGTTTTGGATAAAAATCGTACATCATCGACTAATGTTAATACTTGTAAGAAAATTTGTAACAGCAAGCAATCTTCAAATTTTTACTCATGTGGTAGTTCTAAAAAGAAATATAGTGATGCCGCGACAATGACTAGAAGATCTGACAAGTATGACGTCAGGCCGTTGTTTATGTTCAGGAAGTATGGAGAAAAGCAAATTCCAGAAAATTCTTGTTATTCAAGATGGTTATGTGGCACAGCAGCAGTTTAAAAAGTTACATTTTTAATGTTCGTATCATTTGTGAATAGTTTTTTGAGACAATACGAAATTCACGAGTTCATGCCTGTTTTGAATTATAAAATAAAAAGTATTAAAAAAATAAAAATATTTAAGAAATCTATCATCTGTTTATTAAAGTGTATATTATAGGAACGCAAATAGACAAGTTTTATGATAAGAAATACCCGTAGACACTAACCTCGTACTAAGCAACAATTGTCGCCCATAGACACCATTATGATATTAATGACTCGCTAGTTGTGGTTGAGACATTAGGCCACGTGTTAAATTTTTTTAAATTAACCCAATACCGTAACATCAATCACGGAATCCGACCAAGGCATTGCCATTACGTCGCGTCGGTAGAAATAGGCGGTGGTACCGAGGCAAGCGAGCTGCTTGTGGTAGATTACATCTACCACTTGGTTCAGACTAACTGAGATTATGTCGAACAAATTTGACTCACGAAATGTGCGAATCGACCATTTCTAAAAATTTATTTTTTTCTGTAGGCGATTCGCACGAAATGAATTTATTGGTGTGCGAATTGACAACTTTAAAAAATAAGTAGTAGGCTGTTGGCACATATTTTAATTTAGAGAACATAAAATAAAAGGTACAGCCATGTTAACCTGCTTCAGAGTAATAAAAAGAATATGAAAAATCTATGGAAGCTTGGATATTAGCAATTTCATCTTATACCTTTAAATATGCAGTTCTTGGATATTCTGATTCTTGGAATCTCGGAATCGGCACCAACGATTTTCATGAAATTTAATATGTAGGGGATTTCGGGGGCGATAATCGATCTATATTATCTATATCTATCTATCTCTATCTACATTATTATCTTCAGATATTAAGTTATAAGATGAGAGGGGGAGGCTTTAGTGTTCCCTACTATCACATAACTTCATACGGCTACATACGGAAACAAGCCGGTTATGATCTGATAATAAAAAAAACCGGGATTTAAAAATAATAAAAAAATACTTTGTAATTTTTGAAATAAAAGTTTGCAAGTGAAAAAAAATCGTGAATTTTTACTACAAATATTAGAACAATAGAATTATTATTTTTGCAATTATGAATGTTATGACATGTTGTAGCAGCGCTTTCTGTGACGGGATGTTCAAGAGCTGTGTACCGTCATTTTTACAAGAGTGTAAACTATTACATATAGATGTAGGAAGTACTGATGAACATATAAATATCCTACCAGCCTTATAATAATAATAATAACAAACTAATAACTAATATTATAAATATTAAAAATTGCATTTAAGTAACAAGTTGATTAATTTTTAGTTATATACACGCGCTTAGGTACTAAACTTATTTTAAAGTAACAACTGATTTAAACTATAATTTACGCCATTTTCATTTTTTATAGGTACTTAATTCTTTTTTTTTTACTTTATTTAGGTTGAATTCTATAACTCGTTAGTGATTAACATAAATCCGTTTTAATTATTGTTATCATTATCTTATATTGCAACTTCATTTTACATTCTTTCGTACATACGCTCGTTAATAAGATTTGAAGTAAGTTGTTAATTTAGCATATTAAAAAAATATTTATTTTTGTCATTTCTCATTGCTCAAATTGTGTTCTAGTTATGTGACACTTGGTGCAAATGATAAATAGCCTTTTTACATATGACATTTAAAGGGGACATTTAATTTGGCCCTTTCTGGGGCCAGTTAAGACCTTAAGGCCATGCTGCCATGTCTTTTTAGCAGATATAAGTTATTTTCGGTCGTAAGTCGTAAGTCATAGGTCTTAGTCATGTCAGGGTCTTGAGTAAAGCGGTGGTTTCGTTACTCTAGCTCGTCTATGAGATTTAGCGGGAGCGAGGAAATTCACGATACACCAATTTCTTCATGATTATTTCATTTATGCACTTTACATATCTTCACGCCAAGTCCCTTACGGGGTAGGCAGAGAGTATCGAGTGCCAGACCTCACGATCCTGACAAACCTGTCTTGCTTCCTTCACATTCATTACCCTTTTCATACAAACACGCCGGTTTTGGAGACTCTTGACACCACCCTCGGTCCACATAATATCCGATTGATCTGATCGTGAAATGTCAGCCTTGGTCTCCCCGGGTACCTACATCCATCCACATTCGCATTGTATATCTGCTTTGTCAATCTTTCGTCTGTCATTCTTTCCACATGCCCGAACCAGCGGAGCACTTTCACTAAATTAACCTAAATTAACTAATTTTACTCATAATTTACACTAGATTTAATAATTATGAAAAAACTAGGACCATCATCATTTACGCTGGCGCCAAAACTCTCGACATTTTTTTTTAATTTTAATAAAAGATGCTTGGTTCATTTGTGTTTTGTTTCATATCAATAAATGCACAGAAGTATCTAAGGTTACACCTTAGATACTTATGTGCCAAAGTGCACATTATAATAACTGTATTTCACAAAACATTACGTGTCTGCCTATAGCCTTCTTATTTTTAAAGTTATCGATTCACACACCATTAAACTTATTTCTTGCGAATCGCATCCAGTTTTTTTTTAATTATTCAGTTTTTTTTCGATTCGCATATTTCGTGCGAGTCAAAATAGTGCGAATCATCCAATTACCCAATCAGGTAATAACTGATGACAGACGATCAAAAATAAGCGAAACCGTCTCGTAGAATAAAAAGATATAAGTCGAAGATGATTTTTAGGCTGTATTTTCTCCAAGTTTCCGAGTCAGTCCAGCAGTGTCCAGTGGGCAGCTGGTCCTAAGTGAGATGGCACTGTCTAGACGGCGTCTGCCAATAAAACGCGTCTGAATAATTAGCGCGACTCCAATAGTTCGCATTCGAACTGGGATAATTAGACAACACGACGGACGAACGATTCTTTTTATTGTAGTGCTTTGTTTCGTGCGCATAGGGTTGTCAATTAGGAAAGCAAAATTAAAGATTTGAATGTGGAGGTGCGAGTCCGTAGATGACTGCTGCACGTCATGTAGCAGCAGTAATGATTTCGAAACTAATCGCCAGACGTCGCTGGCAGCAGATGGCAGCGCTGTTAAACAACAATTTAAATAAATTTTTGTGAGATGCATCGTACAGTGCAGCATACTGGGCCACACGAGGTTGATCAGTTTATCTTCTTCTGAGTTGAAGAATATGTAATATTTGAGTAAATTAAACGTTTTTGCTCCAACGTCAACATCAATCAGTAGATTTGAAGTCGAGCGACGCGTTGCGATACGTCGCTGACTTCGTGTCGCTAGTAACGGAAGTTATTTTATATTATAGTAGAATTATATAAAAACCAGTGTTGTTTCAGCGACACAATACCTGTTACTGCGTGCTTTCGGCTCCGAACTCACACCTTTATGGCGGTCAGATACTGAAGTCAAAGGCGCTTACTGTAGTTGTATATATATACACATAAGTTAGCTTTATTCACTAATTTTCCATGTTGACTTCATTCTTCAAATTTTGGCCCGTATCTATTTTGCAAGATTTATGAACAAGAGAGGTCTGTCTTGTTTAAACCGTTCATTGCCGTAGCCGAAATTTTATTTCAAAATATTTAGAATAAGTAAATAAATAATAGCTTTTTGTAAAAAGTAAATGGAAAAGGAAATAGGAAAAGCTATACTTCGTTTTTTTTATATATTATGTTAACTGTCAACATCATGTAGTAGATATTTTTAAATATATATCAAAAATCGATTAGTACCTACCCATAATTTTTTTTACATGCACCATATACACAAAAGCACGTGAAAACATAGTCGTAGAAAGTAGGTAGACAGATTAATAAGATTTATTGATGTTGACAGCCCTAAGCTAGTTGTAAAGCATTTGGTTGGCAGAAAGCCACGACGCGTAGACGTAGTACGCAGACGTGACGTCACAACAGCAGGAGTTATGCGCCAAAAACGAGCACCTACAGCATTAGCAGTGTTAACATTCTACAAAACTAATAGGTGGTTAAAATAGGCCGCCTTGTTGGCTGAGTACACGCTTCTCGTCATCGATCTAAGAGGGCTGGTTTGTCTTGCATTCTCTGTATTTCTGGGTCTGGGGCTAGGTCTAAACACCCTCTATCGCCTGGTTTTAACTTTTAAACCTTCATACGTTTATATGACTTCCGCAACTAGGTTGCCTAGTGGACATTTGGTCTTAGTGTATTAAAATCTATACCTATCCATATCTTTATATATATAATTCTTGTGTTGGTGTGTTTATCACTGAAGTCCTGCTAGACGACTGGACCGATTTTGATGAAACTTTTTGTGTGTGTTCAAGGGAATTCGAGAATGGTTTAGATTCATAATTTGATCTCCTTGAAAATGTTTTATTAATTAAAATTTTAATAATAAGTAATTGTTGATTTTGGAATGTTTTACATCGGTTCCGACAGACTGCGCTACTGTGGAAGCATTAATGTCAAGTGATACAAAGTTTACACTTTACTATATATAGAAAGTGCTGGGTCGGCTAGTTTAATTTAATTGTTTGAGTTTGGATTTTTTATATTCAATTACCTCTGTATTTGACCTCGGCTCTTCTGCTATACCAAATTTTGCCAAAAGCTGTTAAGGTTTAGCCGTTTAAGTGTGATGGTCATTTCGCATTTATTACACGAGTATTTTATTTTTATATGTCTAAAAATGGACCAATTTTTCAGGAGAAAGTTCTTATGAAAAGAAAAACAAAAATTTTCTGAGAAAATGTTGAAAGCAATACTTTATTTTTTTTAAAACAAACTGTTATTAGCTGTTGTTATCAAGCGATGCAAAATTCGCCGAGTCAGCTAGTTATTAAAATGTCGTCCTAATAGACAATCTTAATGTGAAAGAATTCGGCATCAGACGATTTAATGTCAGCCAATTCGTTATCCCTGACTCTGTGATGCCTAACTACATAAGATGCAACCATGTTGCAATATTGCTACTGGACGTCACACTCCTATTAAGATCTGATGTCATATCTAAATAATGCTGACTTTTACAAATTTATCTTTCTTTTTCAGATAATCTTGTGATGTCAAGAAACTAAGTGTGATGTCAACATGGATGTAGTTAACTTTACCAGTGGTCGCCCATTGGTCGAAATTCGACCATAATAAATTTTAATATCTTGTTGATAAGAACGCAATCTTCATTTCTCAAGACCAACTACTTTGTTTCCAAACTTTTTAGTGCGCCATCTATGATCTTTTATCGTCAACATCAATATATTTGTTTGTGTGTGTCAAATGCATTATAGTGTAGGTAATGCTTTATTTATTAATTTAATTTACTTTATAAGCTTTTTTATAACTGTGTCTCTGTGGTCGAGCGGTCCGGGTGTTGGACTTGACTGCATGAGGTCTCGGGTTCGAATCCCGGGTCGACCAACAAAAAGAAAATTGGATTTTTCAAATTTTCTAATAAAAAATGTTGGTCGGGATTGGAAAAGTGCCCAGTTGGCGATAGGCTTGCCACCTATCACATTATGGGACTTAGTATCTTCGGCTAGTCGTGGGTGCCCTGGTTGTGCCTCTGCCTACCTCTTCGGGGATATGGGCGTGAAGATACTTCTATTATTGAAAAATATTAGCGTTCTGCACTTCTCCTACACATAAACTATAATTGTGCCAAATTTTATTCTACTGCATCCGCGCTATTTTCGTAAAGTTTTCGTATTTGGCATCACGTATTAATAACTATATAGATAACGTATATAACTATATAAATAAAATGGATGTCAATTAAAAATTCAAAATGAAAAAAGCCAGCACATTAGAGTGTCATCAATATTATCTGAAAATGACATCAGATTTTTGCTAGGAGTGCAGCGTCCAGTAGTGAAATAGCTTCATGTTTTTTTTATGATATTGGAAGGCAAACAAGCAGACGGATTTCCTGATGGTAAGGAACTCACGTCGCCTAGAGACATCAAAGGTGGTAATGGTGCGTTGCCAAACTTAGGCCAAGATGTTAGACCTAGAGCAAAAGTTAGTTTACCGGCCACCTTATCCTCCGAACCGGAACAAGTCAACGGCAAGCGCTGACAGTATGGTGGCAAGGATAGATAAGACGGTGGTACCAATCCGTGCGAGTCGCTACCCAGTCAGATGTCACGGTGATAGTAACGGTAAGCCTATGATCGCCTTTTATTGTATGCTGACACAGGAAGGCAGATGGTCTCTTTTGCAAAGGAGCCCGGACCAGACTTGCAATGTGACAAGTTCGCATCTATATTTAATTTTGTGTAGTGGCAAAAAATAACATTCAGGGTACTTTTTACTGCTGAAAAAAATCTTTCGATTTGGTGGTGTTTTTACCACTTATAATCATGCTGCATATTTAGACGACATAATGTTAAAATTAAAGTAGTTTTTTTGGAGTTTATGTACCTTCAAATTATGTATTTTATAAAATACAATAAACTGGAGTTTCACGAATAGTGTTATTATAGTTATAATAGTGCTATTACATTTATTATAGAATAAATTACGATTGTTCATTCATAATCATTTAATGTACCTTGTAAAGGACTATTACATAAACTATCGTAATGAATGTACTCCATTCCACCAATCCTAGGGCTCAGAAATTTGATGTCGTAACGGTCACTGATTATTTTATTAGAACTTCGCAAATTATGTAAATAGTGTTGAGTAAAGAAATATTTTCACATCTATTATAGAAAACATAACTGTCCCGATGTATATTGAAAAGGACAATTACATAAACTATGGTGACAAAAGTAAACTCGGACCCTGGCCTGTTGCCGCGGGCCCAGAAATGTGATGTTGAAACGGTTACAACTGTTCCATTGTTACAATTCTATTAATATAATACTATATTTACATAAAACTTGAACTTAAGGCAATATTTTTAACAATTGATTGATTACATTTTATTTATGTTGTCATTTTAATTGCACCCGTATTGTTTCTTTTTCGTGAGCTGACGTTGCTCTGCCAGTTTAAGCTACCCCTTGTCGCACTTCATATATTTGACGTCTGAAGGTGATTTGGTTATTTTCAGAAGATCCGCTAGTTTTCTTTCTTCTGATTTATGGCATTGGAAAATTACAAGCAAGCGTATTTTCTGATGGTAAGAAATAACCTGCAGATACAAAGGTGGTTGAAATGCGTGTTTGTGTTTCAAACTAATAAAAAAATAACGAAAACTAGTTCATTCGCCGGAAGCAGCGAGCATACACACGGCTCCCCTGATGGTAAGAGATAATTATGGCCCAGAAACATCATAGATGATGATATAGATAGATGTGTCGCTATTTTGAAGCCGATGTGATAGGCCAATTTCGCAAGTCTATCACCTACCCAACACTCCGACAGCGTGAGAGTAAGCAGACGGATTTCATGTTGGTAAGATATTTACGCCGACGAAAGACGAAGGTGGTAATGGTGCGTTGCCAACCTGAGGTCGAAAGTAAGTAGCCAATAAGCAGCCAGTCAACTGACTGGCTGCCTTACGTTAGTGACAAGCATTGACGTTATGACGGCAATAATAGGTAAGACGGTGGTACCAATCCAGGCGAGTCGCTGCAACATTACCTTTTAGACAGATGTTACGGTGTTAGTGACGGTAAGCCCATGCTCTCCTTTTACAAGTTGCCTGGCAGGAAGGCAGATGGTCTATTCTGCAAAGGAGCCTGACCTGGGGATCGACCTGGGCGTAACAAATTCAAGTTTGAACTCTACAGCTAGACCACAGAGGCGATTAGTGGTACAATTAAAAAGCAAGTTCACATAGCATGTGTCTCTTTTTTTCAGCCGAGGTGATGGATCAATTTTGCGAGTCTACCGCAGACCCTATACTTCGAACTGAAATATGACACTGTGACTATGGCTGCAGGAACAGGCAGAGCGGTGGATTCCAAGGTTGGAGTAGGGCACTCTTCCACTCGTCCTGCGTACGCATTCTCAGTAGTCGTATTGGTAAAGACCCTTTGACCTTTGCTCGTCTTTTACAAGCTCTCTGGCAAGAAGATATATGGTTTTCTTTTCTGCAAAGGAGGCGCAAGGGATCCACATGGACCTAACAAATTCGTGTCCAAAACTATACAACTAGACTACAGAGACAATTAGTGTTGCAATTGAAAAGAAAGTTCACATAACGTATTTTTATTTTAGCAGTTGCCCTGTGCAGTTCATCATTACCCAGGGCAAGTGCTAAAATAAAAATACGTTAAGAGAAACGGAAGTTATGGCCATTATAAATGTGAATTTCATCTGTAACGATGAACTCATTTGGTAGGTACACGTAACTGTGTATCTACAGGACATAACTACCCGCGTTAACGGGTAAGAAAGGAATTACAAATTTTGCCACGGGACTTGAATCCTCAGTAGCTCAATTGGTTAGAGCATTCGTCGGCTTAAGACGAAGGGTTACAGGTTCAAATCTTGTCTGGGGCGAAATTTTTTCTTTCTTTAAAATGTATACAAGTTCACATAGTACGTGGTATCTCGTTTAGTCAACATTATCGGTAGAGACAAGAATCTAATGGCGGCTGATTATTGCATTGTCGACTGGGCGGTGTCGCGAGTTCGGGCTACTCGCTTTAGAAAGTAGAACAATACCAGCTTAGACTACTATGTCTTTAATATAGGGACAATTAAGTTTAAGATTACAAGTGATTAATATTTAATAGTGGTCGCCCATTGGTCGAAATTCGACCATAATAAATTTTAATACCTTGTTGATAAGAACGCCATCTTCATTTCTCAGGACTAACTACTTTGTTTCCAAACTTTTTAGTGCGCCATCTGTGATCTTTTATCGTTATCGTCAATATATTTGTTTGTGTGTGTCAAATGCGTGGTAGTACGTGTAATGTTTTATTTAATGTATTTCATAAGCATTATTTTTGAAAAATATTAGCGTTTTGCACTTCTCCTACACATAAACTATAAGTGTGCCAAATTTTATGCTTCTGCGTACGCGCAATTTTCATAAAAAGGGGTCCAAAGTTTTGGCATCACGTATTAATACATAGATATTCTGCCACATTGTAGTGTGCAAATATTTTATTTTTGTTGCGTCAGTAATTTATCTTCTGTCAACGGTAATAATAGAACGAGATAAAACACATTTAGTGCTATTAGATTATTTTGAACATGACATTTCTACCGACTTTAACTTGTTTTCGGAAAACATTGATTAAAACGACACAAGTTGACTTGTCCGGCACTAATCTAACCTGTCTAATATGTTCCATCTCTTTTGGTTTTGTTTCATTGGAAAAAGACAGCAAAAAGTTTAGTATGTGAACAGCAGAATCACCACCAATACCAGTTTAAAATAGGTACTAATTTTTTATTTATGATATTAAAAGGCAAACAAGCAGACGGATTTCCTGATGGTAAGAAAATCACGTCGCGTAGATACACCAAAGGTGGTAATGGTGCGTTGCCAACCTGGGGCTGGGATGTTAGGCCTCGAGCAAAAGTAAGTTTACTATACCTTAATATAAATCGAATTAAATTTTAGATTATAAGTACGGGTGGACAAACTTAAGGAACTTTAGTTAATGGGATTGGATGTCATCTAATGCACAAACAAGCACACAGATTTTGTGATGGTTGGAAATACACATCGCCTACAGACACCAAAGATGGTAATGGTGGGTTATCAATTTAGATTTGGATGTAAGCTTTGCATAAATGAGTTTTTCTCCTGCTCTGTCTTTCAGACTGGAACACAATAGTGGCAAGTATTGACATTAAAGCAGAAACAGGATCATGATATCAAGCGACGTCGCAAACGTCTACCACCTAGAAAAACTACCGGGATTTCTACCTCTACTTACTACCTTTTGTGTCTATAGCCTTGTAGGTATATTTCTTAAGATCAGGAAATCTGTCCGCTTAGCAAATTTCACATCTCATGCAATGAATAATAATAACTAAGGAAAATAAATGAACTTCGTAAATTAAACTGAAGTTCATAAAAAATGTAGATTATAAAGGTAGGACCATGGCCGATACCTATCGCGTCAATATTTTTGTATTTCGCAATGGCGGACCGCTGATGAAAAATTAATTAAAATCTGAAATATGTGGATTGTATTAAACTTCGGTTGTAATATAAAATATATTTCGCACCTATTGCCTATTATATAAGGTACTTGCGCTTAAGGTGGCCCAGTTCTTAAGGTAGTCCATTTTCAATATTTAGTTTGAAAGAGTTTTAATAATTACCATGTTCCGTAGTAATTGAAACTATTTCAATCTTTAGAAAACATGAAATATTAAAAATGAGCCATCTTAAGAACTGGGCCATCTTAGTCGCAAGTTCCTTATAATCTACTTAAGATAAGGAATATGCTTACCAAAAATACCAGTAACAATGAAAGAAATGTTAATTTAAAAAATAATAAAATCTTAGAAACGAAACTTTGGTAAACCTATCTTTAACTGTAGATAGCTTTTTGAAATTGGTTACTTAACATTTGGAATTGGAATATGAAGCTGGGGACAACATATTATATTGTAAGATTATTGTAATTACATATATATTTATAGTTTGCATAGGACTATGTCTGTTGGGTCAGCTAGTAAAAATATATAGCTTAGCTTTAGCTTCCCACTCCGTTTGGAACAGAAGCTTTAACTCAATAATTTGTAATATTATGCTAATTGAAGTAAAATAACGGACTCTATGTTTTCGAATAATTGTTTTACGAAAATATACATTTTAAACACAAATAAATTTATTTTTTGAAATAACACATTAGCCCTTTCACAAACTAATAATAACTCTTGACTTCGGTACAGTAAAATTACAATTTTGAAATTAATTGTTACGTATATATATTTTTTGTGGCAAAAGACGGCGAAAAAGCTCGAGGCTCCCCTGATAGGCAAGAGATAGCCGCAGCCTATGGTCACCATACGTAGGTGCGTGTTAGGTCAATTTGTGCAATTAGGCATTGTGATTATGGCGGCAGGAATAGGTAAAGCGGTCGATCCTTATTGGTGGATTGTTTCAACTTTCCACTAAAGGCACTGGTCAACAATAACTTCGTGCATTTGGATCGTCTAAAAAACTATTACGCGGTAGTAAATTAAGCAAACTTACTTTCAGCACTATATAACTAATTAAATTAAATCATATCAGCAATAAAATAAAAAATATTAAATAAAAATAACAACGTTTAATACTTGCTTATAATATAATTGTTAGTCTAAGGCTTGGCACTGACTTCAAACATATTCATTAGTAAATGGCAAGTATAAATAATAGGTAGTATATTACTAATATTAAATCTTTATTATTTTTAATTTTTAGTTTTAAAGTTGGTTTTAATTAAAGTAAGTATCTTCACGCCCATATCTCTAAAAAGGTAAGCAGAGGCACAACCAGGGCACCCACGACTAGTCGAAGATACTAGGTACCACAATGAGATAGATGGCAAGCCTATCGCCAACCGGACACATACCCAATCCCGAGCAACCTTTTTTTTTATTAGAAAATTGGAAAAATCCAATTTTCTTTTTGTTGCCCGACCCAGGAATCGAACCCGGGACCTCATGCAGTCAAGTCCGACAACTGAACCGCAAGACCACAGAGGCGATTTTCTCAAAGTTTTTTTTAATGAACCGATAACCAATTAAACATGAAATAATAAAACAAAATAATAAAACATTGTGGGACTTAGTGTCTTTGGCTAGTCGTGGGTGCCCTGGTTGTGCCTCTGCCCAACCTTTTCAGGGATATGGGCGTGAAGATACTTACTTACTTTTAACTGGCAATTTTTTATGGTGCCTTAAAATACTCGTAACAATGTTATTCATTAGCCCTATTGGTTTTCAATATAAGCAAATTTGCTAAAAATTATTTTGGAACTACTCAAACAAACCCCAGTCCTGGCAAACTTCGTCCGGGTACGGGAAAATTTAAAACATTATTTTTCCTTTTTCCTTATCTTTTATGCCTTCCCTGGACTTCCCCAAATCGTTCAAAACCAAAATTAACTAAATCGGACCAGCTGTTCTCGAGTTTTAGTAAGACTAACGAACAGCAACTGATTTTTATATAAGATAGCTGTTGCCCGCGGCGTTGCCCGTGTGGTTAATAATCCCACAGAAATGTTTTTTTTTTTGGATAAAAACTATCCCTTGTAATAATCCAAGTTACCCTCTGTGTGTAAAAAACTTTATAAATATCGGTTCAGCGGCTTTGACGTAAAGAAGTAACAAAGAAACACAAACTTTCGCGTTTATAAATATTAATAGGATTATCGAATATTATAAAATCTCTTTGCGTAGTGTTAGTAAGTACTTTAGCACATTATCAACAAGAATCGGGCTTCACATCATATTAGAATACAGCTTGGCACTGTTATGGCTTCTGAAATCCGGTTCTATAATTACTTAGATTGGTACTTAGTCTATTATAACACTAGACACAAGTTGACAAATTCAAAGTGACGTGGCTACAGGAACTCTGCGCGCACGCAACCATATTAAATCATCTGTAATGCGTGGGATAGTTATTTCTCGTTAACTGCAGCTTGTTGACAAGACTGTCTTTAATTTCTCATATAACGTCTAGAAAATAAGAATTTATTTAATTAATTATTTAATCAGTCAAAACTGCAAAAAACCGACTTTGATTTCGTTATGTAGGTAAGTCGTCAATGTACACATAAAGGGTATTTTCCTCGATTTCCCTAGGATTCTACCATCAAATCCAGACATTGTAGCAATGGGACCACCTCGGATGTGCGCTCTTCGAAAATTCGAAGCTGTTCCGTATCAAATGAAAAAGACTTACGTAAATCGGTTCAGAAACCGCAGAGAAATCGGTGAACATACATAAAAAAATGTACCGGCCGAATTGAGAATCGAGATTTTTTTTAACTCAGTTAAAAATAAATTAAAGAGCTCTATGTCTACTTTTTCAAAGTTAGTAAATAACACTATATAGGTTATTTTAGTTACCAGTGAAAAAGTAATTAACATCGTACCTGTTTAGTTAAATCCCTGCCGTCCTATTAATAAAAGCAGACTAAAGCTAGTTTAACTTTACTCCAAGGTTGAAATTGACATTATTTAAATTTAGTAATATTAAACATAATCTTTCGCGTGTTGGTCTGGGCTTCTTTGCAGAATAGACCATCTGCCTTTTTGCCAACCAGTTCGATAAAGGCAAGCATAGGGCTACCTCACTAACAGCGTGACCTCTGACTAGGTGGTAGAGTTTCGCAGCAGCTCGTCCAGATTGGTACCACCGCCTTACCTATTTCTGCCGCCACTACGTCAGTGCTTACCGTTGACGTGTTCCGGTTCGTAGGATAAGTAGCCGGCAAACTTACTTTTGCTTGAGGCCTAACATCTTGGCCTCAGGTTCGCAACGTACCATTACCACCTTTGGTGTCTCTAGGTGGCGTGAATTTCCTACCATCAGGAAATCCGTCTGTTTGTTTGCCTTCCAATAAAAAAAATACTCAGAGTAGAGATGAGGCAAAACAATTCGAATTTTCTCTTTTATTTTAAAAGATAGTCCATTCTGAAGGTTTTGTAGGTTTTTTGTTAGTAAATAATTATAATTACTCTTTAAGTTAAAAAAAATAGTCATAGGCTGTACGCATGTTTCCAATGCGTAAAAATTAAAAATGCAATCTGTCACATACAATCAATCACCAAATGACGTCCAGTAGTGGCCACCCTGTGTAAAATAGCGTGATAATATGGCGACGGCGCTTCTCCGGTTACCCGAGTAACCCGACCGACACGCTACGCCTGCCGCGCGATTAACCCGTCACCTACCGGCCTGAATAATTGTAAGTGACATATTGTTTTATAGTGAGAAATGCGAGGAAGAGAAAAGAGATTGTAAATATGTCTCTTTGCAATCATGGATTTTTTGTTTGTGGCTATATATTTCGGCCATAATCCATGAACAATAAAACTCAGTTTTCACCATGGGTAGAAATCCACCGCGATAGCTATTTCTGTCGCCATAATAGTGGGCTGTTCCTGTCCAGAAACTAGAGTAATGTAAAAACATTCAAAATATCATTTAGAAGATATGACAATATTTACACCACAGATTCTCCCCGTGTTGGTCCGGGGCTCCTTTGCAGAATAGACCATCGGCCTTCCTGCCAGGCAGCTCGTAAAAGGCGAGCATAGGTTTACCGTCACTAACACCGTGACATCTGACTAGATGGTAGAGTTTCGCAGCGACTGACGTAAGGTAGCCGGTAAACTTACTTTTGCTCGAGGCTAACATCCCGGTTTCAGGTTGGCAACTCACCATAACCATCTTTGGTGTCTCTAGGCGGCATAAATTCCTTACCATTACGAAAACCGTCTGCTTATTTACCTTCCAATATCATAAAAAAAGAAGACAATTCACAGTGCTGTGATACTTTGCTCGCCGACCGCATTCGCAACAGCGAGACCAGAGAGAAAAAACAAGTTTGTAAGAAAATAGTGAAAAACGATAAGAAATGAGTGGAGTGGGTGTGTCTGGATCGTTTGAACTAAAGACACTCCATACTCTCTGTCTATAACACTAGGGACTTGAGCATGAATATATGTAAATGTATAAAGATAATATGCTTCGACTCGACGTACAGCATATAATTGAGCTGTTTATCAAAATGACTTCTATTCCGAAAGCCTCGTAACATCCATGGCCATTAAAAGCTGGTATTTTTAGCGTAGAATATTGTTGTATTGTGTAGGTGACCTATTTGCGAAGCGCGAGGTAAACAATATGGCCAACTGAGTCGCTTTGTAAAAGCATTTCCGTTCTTCGGAGTCAAGGCTTTCTAAATTAGAATTGCTTTCAGGGATGGAAATTCACGTATTAATTAAAAAGAGTAATATTTATACATACAAACATCTTCACGCCAAGTCTCTCGCCAAAATCCTGCTATTTGCGGACGTCCCGTTTCTAAAACCTTTAAAAAAAAGCGTTTCACCAGGAATGTTTGCGGGACGCGAAATAACCCGCTTTTTGGAATGACGTACACACACACATAGTACTTTGTGCTTATAAGTAAAAATGTCGAAAAAATGCACATTTATAAAGTAATTTATAATTGTCATAATCCTATTATTATTATAAAATACCGGGCCGCCCCGGCTTCACACGCACGGGTATAAAATATAGATATAAACCTTCTTCTTCAATCACTTTATCCATTAAAAAACCGAAACAAAATTCGTTGCGTAGTTTCAAATATTTAAGTATAGAAAAGGACATAGAGACAGAGGAAGCGACTTTGTTTTATAAAATGTAGTGATGCGAAGGTTTGGATGTTCGTTTGTTACTCCCTCACGGAAAAACTGCTTAACTGAGTTTCATTAAATATGGCATACACATAGATACTACATGGATTAAGACATAGACTAGCTTTTATCCAAAAAAAAATCCTGTGGGATCATTACCCAGGCGGGCAACGCCACAGGCAACGGCTAGTAAACTATAGGTACTAGTGATTAATTTTTTTAGGTATTTTATTAATCTTCTCAAGTTTGTTTTAAAAAAATCACATTTTTATTATGTAAAAAAATATCGGATATCGTTTTTTGAATTCTTGTCTCGCATTAGGAATTAAAATTTCCCCCAAATTTGTATTATAAAGTTGCCAAGCCTACTTATGGGATAGGCAAACAGTATAGAGTGTCAGATATTATGATCCTATAGACTTGCCTCCACTCTGGTTATTTTAAGGAGAGATTCGATAGTTGTCAATTCAAAGAATAGTAGACGTGGGACGTAATTACTCGTACATAAGTGTTTATCAATTTTATCTTTACGCCCATATCCCCGAAGAGGCAGGCATAGGGACTGCTAGGGCACCCACGACTAGTCAAAGACACTAAATCACACAATGTGATAGAAGGCAAGACTATCACGAACCGGGCACATATCCAATCCCGGGCAACGTTATTTTGTATTAGAAAATTGAAAATACGCATTTTCTATTCATTCCGACGCCGGACCGCTACACCACAGAGGAAATTTTATTTATTTGTTTTATAATTTGTAAAAATAAATTATAAAACAAATATCCTCGTTGGTCGGTGGCTAGCATACACGCCTAACTCCACTGACAAATCGCGAGGCTCAGGTTCGATTCCCGACGGGGGCACACATTTGTGTGATGAACATTTAGATGTCTGCATTTCCGGGTTTGGGTGTTTATTAAATTTTTTTTTCTGGTATCTATTTAAGTATTTCTGTGTATTAGCATTGTTGTCTAAAACCCATATCACAAGCATATAATTTGCTTACTTTGGGGTTAGATTGAATTTGTGTAACTTGTCCAGGAACATTTATTGTTATTATTTATTATAATCATTAATGGAAATTTAAACCGTTTTTTATGCAGAATCTATATTATGTGAACTTAAGATAATTTTTTTATGATAATGAAGAAAATAATACAATTGCAAGGAATTAAATAATGACAGAATTAAAACATTATGGCAAGGAACGGACTTATCTGAAGATGAACGGGAGCTTTCGGAGCTTTCTGTAAAGAAATCTGAGTACAGTTTTTACTTACTATTTTATATATTTTACTTTTACTGGTGGTAAAATGTTGCAGACACTGGTAATAGATTACTGTGCAGCAACTTGCCAACTTGCGGGATCCACCGCATTACCTATTCCTTTTTTTTTTTTTTTTT
>NJDD01001121.1:202706-216826 GCA_002245505.1 Calephelis nemesis | reverse complement strand
TAACCGCCGCCCATGTTCGGCGTTGCCCAATTCGCTTCTCCAGGGTGCTGGTTTGCACCCCGAATACTGAGCCCCCCCGCCACGACAAGGCTTGGACAGTGGGGGGGACCGCATTACCTATTCCTGCGGCCATAATCACTCTGTCATGTTCCGGCCCTGAGGGCTAGGTAGCCGGTAAACTTGCACAATAGGCCTAACATCCTGGCCATAGGACAGCGACGCACCTGCAACATCTATGGAGTCAGGCCACGGTTATTTTTTACCATCAGGAGAGATATGTGCTTGTTCGCTGTCCTCTCGTATGAATAAATTAAAAAATATTCATTACTCTTTTCATAAATACACACAGCAATTTCGGAGACTCTTGACGCCACTCTCGACACACCCTTCACCAAATCTATCTGCTGGTTAGCCTTTTACAAAACTCTTTAACATATTTTTAAATACGAGTAAGTACAGTTAACATTTTATTAAATACTATGTTACTGGCATGATAGATGTAACTTGACAGTTTTGGCGCTTTAGAGAGAAAGATAGTTGCAGTTTTTTCATATGGTTGACTAAATGTAATGTAAATTAATAAATTTGGGTGGTATTTTGTACAGTTTCGTTGATTACAGTGAACAAATGAAATGCTCATAAAAAAATGATTGTATCATGTATTTCCTCGTTGTCATCAAATGCGAGAAAATAAGCTTTGACTTATAAGTAAGCTTAATTTCTCGCAGAACTACCCAAGACAGTGACACGACTTTATTTGACGATATATTTGATATTTTCCATCGTCGGCACTTGGTAAAACTTCCAAATATTCATATTTTTTAAGAAAGAAACACTTCTTCTGTTTTACTTATCACTTATAATTTATTACTTTGTAATTAATAGCCTACCGGTAAAAAAAACCGGTAAAAGTAATTATAGGTGATAATTTATATAAGTAAATTATAAGTGATAAGTAAAACAGTACAAGTGTTTCTTTCTTTAAAAATATGTTTATTTGACGACTTCTAACAAGAAACTTATGACATGAATTGTAAATTAACAATGAGAAAATAATCTAGTACAGAACAAGAGACTGTATGGGCCTAAAGGTCATAGCCTGTCAAGATTGGGACAAATTAATAAAACTAGTGGTCGTCCATTGGCCGAAATTCAACCATAATAATTTTTAATATCTTGTTGATAAGAACACCAAATTCATTTCTCCAGACTACTTTGTTTTCAAGCTTTTTAGTGCGCCATCTGTCATCTTTTATCGTTATCATCAATATATTTGTTTATGTGTGTCAAATGCGTGGTAGTCTGGATAATGTTTTATTTATTGATTTAGTGTACTTTATAAGTATTGTTATTGAAAAATATTAGCGTTCTACACTTCTCCTACACATAAACTATAAGTGTGCCAAATTTTATGATCCTGCGTCCGCGAAATTTTCGTAAAAAGGGGTCCAAAGTTTTGGCATCACGTATTAATATAATATAGATTATACACTTCGGGGTTCGGAGTTTAACGAAAGTGTCTTGATAACTGATTAAAACGGAGTTGGTTTTTGCAGTTTTACTTATATTAAATAAATTCCAAAGGAAAATTAAAGCATAACGACGTCCCAGACAGCAAAATCCACGAAATAGACTTTATTTGAATGATTTCATTACTTTGAAACTGAAAATCTATCCTAGCTTCAGATTGGTAAGGTAAGAAAAAAGGGATTTTGACATTAAAATTATAAAAGAATTAAAAGTCTGATGTTTGAGCACCATGTGACCTCAAAGCTGAAAATTATAACACCAATAGGGTCAGCGACCTGAGTGAGTAAGTACAGATTTATTTTGTTTATTGTTTTATGAAGTCACTACAAAAACTTCAAACATATTTTTAAATTTTGGCATGGGTGTAAACATCTGCCAGAAACCAAGTTTAATTATTTTAAAAAGCCATCACCTGATTTATTAAATTCGGGCATAAATGATTTAAAAAGTCACACGTCGTCATAATTGGTCAAGTTTTAGGTGAATCGATGGTATCTCTACCTAAACTAATAAAGTGAGATTTGTTGGCATCGATAAAACAGTATCGAGCAGTATTTATTAGTTATATAAACAAATTTATGCAGATTACCGCCAACATTAATTAATTTTAATTGATATTTACACTATTCACAATAAATAATAATTTTTGAAAGACCACACTCATCTTTTCTCTCAAAGGCGCCAAAATTCCCAAACATTTTTGTAATAACTCGCTTCTTAGCTATACAAAAGAGTTTTTTCAGCACTATCAAGTATCGACTTTGAGCGAAATTTAAATCATTTGTACCAGGAGTCCACAAACTATTAGAAGCATGTTCAAAAGATACAACCTTCCAAACAGCTGTACCTTATTACTGGATGAATATCCACCAAATGAGAAGCACTTGCGGTGTAGACCGTGAGATCGTTAGGAATATTATAACGTCATTCGTACAGCTTACTCAGAAAATCTCTACTAACGTGTCACGCAAACATCTCTATATCGACTCTCTGTTGATTGGTAAAAGTTATAAGCTATTGGCAAAATTAAAGTCTGTAAATGGTAAATCGTGAAATAGCTGTGAATTTCTAGGAAATATAATGGGATAGGAAGTTACTGTGGCACCTCTGAACCTAATTGTATTTTAAGATTTTTATTTCTATTTGAGTTTTTATAAACGTCCCTTTGTGAGCGTGTGTGTGTCAGTCTGTGACATCATAACTTTTGAACGGATGGACAAGCTTCGTTACAAAAATATTTTTTTGAAAGCTGACTTGATCGAAATAGTTTTAGCTACATATAGATTTTGATGGGATTTATTAAAAATGTTTGTGTTAGCGCTTTGTTTGGTATATTACGTCCCAGGGCTAGAAAAATGATAACAAAGGCTTTTTTGTTTACTGTTCGAGGTGTCTCATTGTCCCAATTGTGCATATTCAAAATGTGTGTGGGAACAAACTTATATTTTGCGTGTTGACAGTGTCTCCGTTCTAAAGTTTCGGCTTCGTCGGTCAGAAAAATAGCATACACCTTGGGCAGTAAGAAAAAGCTTGATAATGTTTGCCAACAAATTCCTGTAATTTGAGTCTTTCTTGTTGTCCTGGCCTGGCCTCGGGATGTGACATATGATCCCGCTACCGCTTCTAACTCGGTCGGTGTACAAAAGCAAACCGCGGCCGCGTCAGGTGCTCGTCATCTCGGCTGACTGTAACCCGATCTGCTGCGGTGATGTGGAAACAGAAACACGCCACATTCCACTCGTTAGCTACCGAATTCGGCCCAGTTTGGATTTTATTAAGTTGGCATTTGGTAGAGTCATGTAGATCATGGTCACTTTTTGATGGGTGACTGTTAGAGTAAACAAATTTGGGTACGGTTTTGTTCAATGGGTTGCCGATGGGTTAGGCAGAGCTCCACCATGGCTATTTTGAATGCATCAGGAGGCTTAATAAAGATCAATGTAGCCAGTTTCAAGGTAGAATACTGTCCAGTTAAGCATTTTCAGCAAAGCCATTTTGCGGATGAGTGACAGGTTAAACAATTTTCAGCTTGACTCTTATGAAATACGTGACCATGGTTTGTTAGCAATGAATAGTCACTTTGAGGATAGCTCACCGTTAGGTTAAATAAAGTTAAGTATAGCTCCTCTGAGGTTTGTAACCACTGACCATTGGTGTATTAGATATGTATTGCGTGATTATTTTAAGAATGGCAACCGATACTGGTGGTAAATTCTACAGTACACTGACTAAACTAATTTTAAATTACTATCATCTTCTAACGAAAGGAACGATAAGAGACAAAACACATTTAGTGCTGTCACATTAGTTTCTACGCGAAAATTTCGTATAATACAAAAAAATAGAATTTTAAGAATCATTCTGTAAATTTTGATATTTTGAAATTGTGGCAAAAGATAGCAAATGTAAATGTAGTTAACTTGTAACCGCTTTAATGTATTAATATGTATCTAACGGAAACTATCACGAACGGAATGTATCAAACTATTATGATTTAGGAACCTTCAAGAAAAGAGCGCACTCATTCCTTAAAGGTCGGCAACGCATCTGTGATACTCCTGGTGTTGCGGATGTCCGGGGGCAGAGGTGATCACTTTCCATAAGGTGACCAACTTGCTCATTTGCCTCCTCTTCTATAAAAAAAAAACTTATTTATTGTTATAATGAAATGGTCAAAACCGAATAAACCTTTACAAGGTTTTTGATTGTGCAATTAAATGTGTGTAATTTTATTTTCTAAAATGGAAATTATAATAATATGTTCATCGGAAATCGTTGATTATAATGTCACAAGCTGATATGTTCGGACCAATCTGATTTCTTTGAAATGTTCTGCCTCTTTCGTTTTTATTTTATTGGAAATTGAATAGCATACACCTAAAATGGATTTAGTTAGTGCTCAGTAGAGTTTCCGCCAATGTCATAAATATTCAGCGTGTGCACTTTTCGGATGGTTCATCGCTTTGTAGTAACTTTTAGAAGGTCTTTTCGTGATCTTTTCGTCGATGTGCGGTATAGCCGTAGTAGCAGAAGATGAATTCGGAGACGTCAATGAATTTATTCTATCATTAAGTGTAGGTACAGCATATAATATACATGTATGTGTATAGGGTTATGTAACATACTTAGCGACGGCTGTGCCCGCCACATAAGTTCAGTCGCAAATACATACAGTTTACGTGAACACGTCTAATTTATTATTTATGTTACTCACTAAAAACCTGCTAATATACCCATATAATACTTAGTCTGGCCATAAATACTGTTACACTTAAAAATAAAAAAATATTACATTTGAATTTCGAATCTGTCATTTTTATACGATTGTTCATTGTGTTTTCTCATTTTGGCGCCAATACATTGTACAATATTTTGCGATATTAAAATGGAGTGGGGTGATAAAGAGAACCGAATCGCTGTGATTGCATTACACAAAGTAGGTATGGAGCCAAATGCAATTTTTAAAACTCTCCATACACTTGGTTTTAGTAAAATGTTTGTGTACCGGGCTATTAATAGGTACAATGAGACTTCCTCTGTTTGTGACAGAAAAAGATCTGGCCGTCCACCTAGTGTTCGTACGAAAAAGGTGGTCAAAGCAGTAAGGGAAAGAATTCGAAGAAATCCTGTCCGAAAGCAAAAGATTTTATCTCGGGAAATGAAGATAGCACCTAGAACCATGTCGCGTATTTTAAAAGATGACTTAGGACTTGCAGCCTATAAGAGACGCTCTGGTCATTTCTTAACTGATAATTTAAAGAAGAATAGGGTCGTAAAATCGAAACAATTACTGAAGCGGTACGCAAAGGGAGGTCACAGAAAAATTTTGTTTACGGATGAGAAAATTTTTACAATTGAGCAACATTTTAACAAACAAAATGACCGTATTTATGCTCAAAGCTCTAAGGAAGCTTCCCAATTAGTCGACAGAGTGCAACGTGGACATTATCCAACTTCAGTGATGGTTTGGTGGGGTGTTAGCTATGAAGGAGTGACTGAGCCATATTTTTGTGAAAAAGGTATCAAAACATCGGCACAAGTGTATCAAGATACCATTCTTGAGAAGGTAGTTAAGCCCCTTAACATCACCATGTTCAATAACCAAGTATGGTCCTTCCAGCAAGACTCGGCGCCGGGTCATAAAGCTCGGTCCACGCAGTCTTGGTTGGAAGCGAACGTTTCGGACTTCATCAGAGCTGAAGACTGGCCGTCGTCTAGTCCCGATCTTAATCCGCTGGATTATGATTTATGGTCAGTTTTAGAGAGTACAGCTTGCTCTAAACGCCATGATAATTTGGAGTCCCTAAAACAATCTATACGATTGGCAGTGAAGAATTTTCCCATGGAAAGAGTGCGTGCTTCTATTGATAACTGGCCTCAACGTTTAAAGGACTGTATTGCAGCCAATGGAGACCACTTCGAATAAGCTTTTTATATTTTTAATTGTTGTATATTTATGTATTAAACTAACACACTGTAAAAGTAATATATGTTATTTGCAGTTAAAAAAATATTTTTTTTCTTTATTACAATATTTATGGCAAGACTAGGTATAACCTAATATATACGCATATAATGTAACCTAAATTAAGTCACAACTTTGTGCAGAAAATGTCGACTAAAATTGAATTGATCAAAACATAATTGACATATCTGAATGCAGCCGTTAGAAGAATCTTATCCTCTCTTCCTGTAAATTAGTGGTACGATTTCGAGGTATCTCTCCAAATCGTACCACTAATTCTAACAATCAGGAAACATATCTTTTTGCATTCCACTACAAAAAACCTATTTCCAAGTACTATCTAATAAATCATTACCCTGCTCTAAGCGCCCTGACACGGCTAATGGGATGAATTGAAATTTCGCAATTAGCCCGCTAAAACAGACGTCCGGCGCCGATCGATGTCGTTTATAAATAACACTTCCCCGTCTCGACTACAGGGGCCGCCCCTAACCTCCCCTGCAGGTCGTTGACTGTTCTAAAGTTATGACTGCTAAGTTAGGGATAAGTTTACTTTGACCATTCAATGCCTGAACTTCGCAAAATCATAAATTATTTATAAATCAATCCAAACTGCAAAATGACAATGGTAGCAATTTTGCGGAGCAAGTAAATTTATTTTAGGCGAATGCTTCCAATGAAACAAAAGAAAAGATGAAGCATTAAACATGTCAGATTAGTCCGGACATGTCATGCGACGTTTGTAATCAACGTTTTCCGAGGAATAGAATAAGGCCTGCTACATACATTCGGAAATTTGTTATGGGAAATTTCGAACGCAACAAATCTAAACAAATCCATGGACCTGTATATAACACATGATTTGTATGGGGGCGCCATTTCGTTTTCAAAATGCATGTTGTAAAAATGTCACATGCAATACAAACTAATCTGACAACACTAAATATATTTTGTCTCGTTCTTCTAATGTCGTTGAAAAAGATAGCGATACCTTAAAATTACTTTAAAGGCTTTAAAATTATTTTTACTTTTATGCCCTGTCTATTCTCATTAGCCAGACCTGCCATAATGGGGCTTGATCTATGTAGTATTATAAAAAAAATCCACTATTTTGCTAGTGTTGTATAATACATTTACATAAACTTTTAAATACACTTGTCCCGTTTGTAATGGAATCTTGCAAAAATTGAACATTTTGATCAACTTCTCAGATACCAATTGAGCTGAAATTTTGCAAGCATTGTAAATTGCATGACAACAAAACATATGGTGACTGCATCAGCTCCAATCTGGTGATAAAACTGGGAGGGGGTCATATCAACTTTTAAGAATTTATATTATATTTAAAGAATTTATATTATGTATAATTTATATTTAAAGAAGATACTACTTCTCAACTCTCCTCCTGAAAATAGCCTTTACAATAAATGCTTATTTATAATAAATCATAGAATTAAATAGACATAATACGAGCAATCTGGCTTCATTCGTTATATCACTTTATGCATTACTAGATTATCAATCCATACACCACATACTCCTACACACATACACACAAACACAACACAGAGTGACACGTCTGTCAAAATTGTAACACGCTTCTTTCCACCCAAACCTTTTCTACCGTAGGCTGATAATATTACCCATCAACGTAACGCCGAGTCCATGACACGGTCATCCGTTATTTTAATACCTTTTTTTTTAAAATTAGCTAGTTGGTGCTTCCGAGTTGATTTCTTTACCACTATTGAATAATTAACATTAATATTATACTTATAAATTAAGATTAAGGAAATTGAGAAATTTTAAATATTTTGTATACTTCGATAAAATAATATTGAAATTTAAGTCGGTTTTTAGCAGTATGACTACGTGTAATTTTTTTAACATTTTTTTGACTCTTGCGTCGTAAACTGTTTGATGTTAGTATTCATTATGGTAGAGCTTTCGAAAGTGCCTACCTGATCTATGTGCCATACAGCAATTAGGTGAACTTTCGACTTTTGTCCCAATCAAAGTTTGGCCATTTCTATAACATCACTAAAATGCAATGGTTACCTACACCTTTATTTTGTTCTATTTCTACGAGACAGTTCAAAACAACTATTAACAAACGTCATGTCAAAATATACATTTAACTCTGGAAAACTCAATTTCCTCTGCATAGGTAACAGGAATTGAAAAGAAATATTTTGTAACAAACCCACGCACAAGGTTCACGCTACAGTTTTTACTATTATTGATGATATTATCGCTCTTCACTGATTTAAGTCAACGTTTGAAATAAAATTATTTATTTGCAACTTCTCGCCAAAATATATCAGCGCAATAAAACAACGACTTCTATTTTAATATCAGGCTGCGATTTGATAATTTCTTTTTGCAAAAGTGGGTGGAAAGAGCAAATCGCTTCATTTTGATATTGCATAGTAGTACTATTTAAATTGTGCGCTTCGGCTAAATTCGTCAAGCTTCGGAAATCCGAATGTATTTTAAAGATACCTATATCAAGTTGTTATTACAATACAATTTAGATTAGGTCAGCCAATTTAAAAATAAAAGTATAAAGTGTAAAAAGAGTAAAGCCGAAGAGCATAATTTCAATAGTAGTACTAAATGTCTATATTTATGCATTAATAAGCGTAATTCAAAAACCACTTGTCTGACCTTGATGAAAATCATAAGGGACTGCATCAGAATTATGATATTTCATAAAAATAAGCTTTAAAATCTGTTCATCATTGGCCGAGAAACTGCGGAATAAATAAGTATACAAAAAAATCCACAGCCGAATCGAAAATCCTCCTTATTAGGCTTAGTTAAAAAACGACGTTTGCACTCCGGGAGTGCCGGAAGAAGTGAAAACTTGAATATTAATGTTGTGCATTTTTTGATATTTTGGAATGGATAAGGAATAATTTTGCACGAATTGCTTTATTTATTAGTATAAATGTACTATCATTTATGTGGTAGAATATAATATTTATTTATTGCGCTATCGTACACAGACATGAAAACCCGAGCATTCGCGCAAGCGCCCTGCGCCGCCTAAACGAAACAGCAGGCTGTATATTTTCGCCGCGCCGTAGAAAGAAAGAGGGATACTTCCTCTCGTATGCCGCGCCGACTGTTTACTCTCCATCCGTCTTACGAATTTTCGATCAGGTCAGGTGTCCTGACGTGAGTTTAGAAGTTTTTACCCATTCCAAAAAAATGCACAACGCCGCTAAAGATAATAGATATTCTAATTTAACTTCAAAGTATTTAAACATTATAGCGTGAGGAAACAAGAATAACTATAAGTATACGGATTGGAGTAACCAGAAGTTGAAGACCCCAACTATGTCCAGCTCCACACCTACTAATACATACACTAATATTTTAGTAGCAACGACAACAGCAGCTAGATAGATATATATGATTTGCTTCGCAACCGAGACTTTATCAGGAGAATTCAACTGAACTCCAACAAAATTATACTTAGCGTATATTATTAATTGACTTTTATCAAGCGCGGATCTAGATTTAAAAAAAATGTGGTCAGCCTTCCAAAAATCAGTCAAGTGTGAGTATAAGAATGAATTTGTTCATGATCAATACAATCATTGCTACTGGCCAAGATTTTGGAAATGAAATTAAACGAATATATGTTTTTATTGTTTTTTATATGTTTTTATTATTGTTAGAAGTTTTTACTAAAATATTTGTTTATACCAACATTGTGGTGTGCGAGTATTTTTAAATTTGTAAGAAAATGTTAAGTATCTAGATTATAAACAAATGTAACATAAATTATTATCTATATTAATAATTTCGTCAAGGGGTACGGTAGACTCGATTGAAACCTTACCTGAATAATAAAACATAAAAAATAATGATTGTGAGTCGACAACATATATCTGCAAAATTCGGATTGTCGAGTATTTTGTTGAATTCTATGTTAATTTCTAATGTGTTGACAAACAAATCACAGTCGCCATCTTAGGTAGTTTATAAACGTTCCGTTTTGTGATGTGTAATAGAGAATATTCCATTATAACCTCTGCTAAATTCTCGGATAAGTAGTTATTGCAATTTGTTTTGTTAATTTATGTTACTTTACTTTAAATGTTTATTTAAAAAAAAAACTTTGGCAGTTTTTATTTACTATATTTATTAAACACAATGAATGAAGCTATACGAATCTATGTCTTGCTTAGGTATACCTTTAATATTCCTTGAAAACCGGTGATTACAGAAATATCTACATACATTTTGCACCTAGATGTATATTATATCACATTTTACCCGAGCTTAGCCGGGTTCTTATCCAGTGTTTTAATATTTAGACAAATTTTAAAACTGTGATTTTGGTTTAACCCTAAATACCCTAAACAGGGCAAAGTTATACATGGGCAAAATCGTTGTCTAAATAAACCTATCTGTATCTCGTCATTATCAGCCTGTCGTCCTTATTAGACCAGGAAAGTTTCCAGGAAAATGCTGATAGTGCCCCCAAAATCTGACCTTCTAGAAGCAGAACACAAAAGACATTTCGACCATTTCAGACCCGGCCTCTGGTTGGCAACGCACTATTACCACCTTTGGTGTCTCTAGGCGGCGTGAATTTCATACCATCAGGAAATCTGACTGCTTGTTTGCCTTCTATTATCATAAAAAAAAACCATATGCACATAGTGAGCCCGGAAATAGAACTTATTCGTAAATAAATACCACGATGCGTTCTTGCCAAAGTTAAAATATTGAAAGTTTCTGTGATAAATTGCTGGCCGGGGTTTCGGATGGGGCAATTTTTTGCTGTCGTAGCGACATGTCAAAAGAAGCGGATCGGATGCTTTCGTTTTATCAAATTATTGGTTTAAGTTTAAAATAAGTTTGTTTTGCTAATGGTATCTTCAGTAAGAAACTTTTAGTCTCAAAGTTCAAAGAATTATAAGTTTGACGTGTCTTTTATTGAATTCTTTTTTTTAGGTTAATTTGCCCCTTTCTGGGACCGGCTAAGACTTCTAGGCCATGCTGCCACGTCTTCCGTATCAATTAATTCTTATACAGTCATTGTCATTAGTATACAGTCATTAGTCACTATTTACAAAGTCACGTCAGGGTCTTCAGTAAAGCGGTGGTCACTTTACCCAAGCTCACTTTGGGAGATTTGGCGGCAGCGAGGACATTCACGATACACTAATTTCTTCATGATTATTTTATTTGTGCACTTTCACTGAACAAAATTAAACTAATTCCCACCTAAGTTAACTAATTTGACTCATAATTTACATTAAATTCAATAATTGTAAAAAAAATACAACCATCTTCTTTCACGATGACGCCAAAACTCTTTTTGACGAATAACGAAACGAAATAACGAATAGACCGACCATAATGCGGATTTTGCTATCACTGAATAAAATTTAGCTGAATGGCTAAATACGGAACCATTACAGATACACCATGTCTGCATTGCCGTTGATATGTTGCAGCCATTTCAGAAACTCTTGGTACTACATAATTGAAATCTCGATAATTTATTATGATGAAAAAAAAATTCATCATTATTAAATTTGCAGTTCGGCCACTTAATCTGTTCATTTATTTTAGTAACTAGCATCGCCAGCGCGACGATCAGTGTTTCCAACTGAAATTTCACCTTAAAAATAGCGAAAATAATAATAATAATGCCACAGGCAAGTAAAACTTCTCACGCGCCTACATTAATACACACACCCATTTTTTATGCTAACATGATATCAGCAACTGACAGTAGAATGACGTTTCAGGAAATTATTGTTTCGTTTCGTTTTGTACTACTAAACTGGTTCCTGATACTATAAAGCTTTTTCTTTCTTTCGTTTTTGGCACTAGCGTTAGCATTTGTCATTAGTCAAGTTGAAATTTGCATCAAGTTACCCGACCTAAGAAATTTAGGGTATAAATTATTCAAAATTAGTCATAAGTCGTCAAAGAAAGTCATGTCAGGGTCAAGCTCATTTAATGAGATTTTTCGCCAACGAATAAATACGTGATACCCTGAATTTTGAATGATTATTTCATTTTTGCACTTTCACTGAACAAAGTTGTACAAAATTCTACCAAAGTTGACTATATTTTTTCGTCAATATATACACGAAATTTAATAATTATGAAAAAACTACAACCATCTCTCGCTTCTGCCAAGATTCCATTTTAGAGCTTTAAAACAATTTCAAAAGACACATTTTTTAATATTTGGAATAGGCGTAAACATCTGCCATTACAAAGTTTATTTTCAACCTCTTACTCGTATCACTTGATATTTACACCGGCCGACAATTGTACAATCGAAACAATACCTAGAAGAATAATTGTTTTAATTCCCTGGTGGTATGTTATTCCTTAGTAGTATGAGAGTTTTAATAGCTGAATACACAATAGTCACACTATTGACTTTAAACGCCCGACGGACGAAGAAGGGTTTATAAGCAGGGTTTAGGGTTTAGGGTTCCCCGTGTTGGTCCAGCTCCTTTGAAGAATAGACCATCTGCATTCCTGCCAGGCAGCTTGTAAAAGGCGAGCAAAGGCTTACTGTCACTAACACCGTTACATCTGACTAGGTGGTAGAGTTTTGCAGCGACTCACCCGGATTGGTACCACCGCCTTACCTATTCCTGCCGCCATAACGTCATAACGTGTTAAGGTTCGGAGGGTAAGGTAGCCGGTAAACTTACTTTTGCTCAAGGCCTAACCACCCGGCCTCAGGTTGGCAACGCACCATTACCACCTTTGGTGTCACTAGGCGGCGGAAATTTCTTACCATCAGGAAACCCGTCTGCTTGTTTGCCTTTCAATGTCATAAAAAAAGGGTGTACAGAGATTTTAAGTAAGGTAGGCATAGAAATTGTAGCAAAAAGATACTTACAAATTCTAAGAATTCAGTTTGGTTTTGTGACGGACTTTTATCACGAAATAACATTCGCTTCACATTCCACATAGTTATTGATAGTAACAATAATTATTAAATATTTGTTTGACCGCCATGAATTTTTAAGTTTACGGGCACTTCAAATATAATTAAGCACATTTTAGTAAAACAAGTCTTACAGTTCACTTTCAAAATTATAATTAATCATCTAATTAAATCAAAACAAAGTCGAAACAAATAATTATCGCTTTGATTGAGATGGTCATCTGACTTTTTAAATCCCAGTCGCTATGTTTGATTCCAAAGGTCACTAAATATGACTATTTCTATAGTGTATTCGTTTGACTTTGTACTAATAGCTCAACATATTTATAAAATATAGTCTAAAAAACTTGTTTTTGCCACTTAAACTAAATGGACAGACCTCGAGCAAAAGTAAGTTTACCGGCTACATTATCCTCCGAACCTGAACACGTCAACAGCAAGCACTGAAATTATTGCGGCAGGAATAGATAAGGCGGTGGTACCAATCCGGGCGAGTCGCTGCAAAACTCTACCTAGTAAATTGCTAGATTGTTCTTAAAATTGCTTTGTTTAAAATTCCACAAAAAAAGCGTCTTCACACCCATATCCCCGAAGGAGTAAGCGGAGGCACAACCAGGGTACCCACGACTAGCCGAAGACACTAAGTCTCACAGTGTGATAGGTGGCAAGCCTGTCGCCAACCGGGCACATTTTCAATCCCGAGCAAATTTTTTTATTAGAAAATTTTAAGAACCTAGTTTTCGTTTTGCTGCCCGACCCGGGATTCGAACCCGGGACCTCATGCAGTCAAGTCCAACAACTAAACCGCTAGACCACAGAGGCGAAATCCACATATACCAAAATAGATTCCAAATTGACAATCGCTTTGTGAACACGTGAATTCAATTTGCGCGGGAAAAATTAGGTCGAAAGTCACTGAGGTGGCTAAATTGGAACTACAATTAGTTTTGACTAAATCGTGTTTTATTAAAAATGGGGAACGGAAAAAACATAGAGCGGTAAATGTCACTAAAACTTTACCTAACTTTTATTTAAAACTTTATTGTATATGCCCAAATAATATATCTCGTACAAATATATCGGTTTAAAGAAATTTATTTCTCAAAAAGCACATACATTTGTTCACTTATTAAGAGTTCACAAGACATCTTATTCAATGCAAAAGTTGACATGGTGCTATCTATA
>NJDD01001121.1:178231-202639 GCA_002245505.1 Calephelis nemesis | reverse complement strand
TTTGTATGTGTTCTAGGGAATTCGAGAATGGTTTAGATTCACAATTTGGTCCACTGGAAAATGTTTTTTTAATTCATTTTTTAATAATAAGTAGTTGTTGATTTTAGAATGTTTCACATCGGATCCGACAGACTGCGCTACTGTCGAAGCATTAATGTCAAACGATACGAAGTTTGCTGGGTCAGCTAGTAAAAATTTTAATATAAGATAGATGCGCATTACAATGTAAGTGCAATTTTTATTACATTATTATTATTATTATTACTGTTTAATTTTATCTAGTAAGTACTGTTTTGATTTAAGTTTAAAACAGTTAATTGTTTTACAATTTTTTATTGTATTAGGTAATTTGTTATAGAGCTGTACATATACATTCACGCCCGTACATAGGTATACAGAATACATGAATAGGTATACAGATTTTCAACTTACGTTCAAACGCTTACGTTTTCCCGGGCTCCTTTGAAGAGTAGACCATCTGCTTTCCTGGCAGGCAGCTCGTAAAAGTCGAGCATAGGCTTACCATCACCAATATTGTGACATCTGAATAGGTGTTTCTTTTTTTGAAATGAGTTATGTTTTGCCAACCTCTCCTTTTTTACAACTTCACCGGGCTTTCCTTAGGTGGCAGAGTTTTGCAGCGACTGGCCTGGATTGGTATCACCATCTTACCATGGTGAAGCCTTAACACGTCAGCGCTTTCCGTTGTAGACCTAACATAAAAGGATTTGCAGACTGCAGACCACTGCTAACTCTTTTAAAAGATGAAAGAGAGAAAACAGGAAACCCGTCTGCTTGTTCGCCTTGCAATATCATAGAAAATCTATATGCCTATTTTTTTATGATATTGGAAGGCAAACGATTGGGATTGAAAGGCGTTACAAGAATCTTTGTATAGATCTACGTAGTAAAAGCTTTTTTCAATTTCAAAAACAAGCAGACGGATTTCCTGGTGGTAAGAAATTCACGCAGCCTAGAGACACCAATGGTGGTAATGGTGCGCTACCAACCTGAGGCCGGGATGCTAGGCCTCGAGCAAAAGTAAGTTTACCGGCTACCTTACCCTCCAAACCGGAACACGTCATGACGTTATGGCGGCAGGAGTAGGTAAGGCGGTGGCATCAATCCGGCTGAGTCGTTGCGAAACTCTACCACCAAGTCAGATGTCACGGTGCTAGTGACGTTAAGCCTATGCTCGCCTTGTACGAGCTGCCTGGCAGGAAAGCAGATTGTCTATTGTGTAAAGGAGCCCGGACCAACACGGGGAAAATGAAATGTAAAAATGAATCCCCATTTCGAGTAGTCGTCTACTCGAAATTGATGGAAAGATAATGCTAATTATTTATTAGTTGTGTAGGTTATTAGCCTGGGAAGATTCTTATGGATAGAAAAACCTGAAAATTTCCAGGGAAAATGGTTAAAAAATTCATAAAAACTTATAGAAGCTGGTAATGTTAAGCAATACGAAGTTCGCGAAGTAGGCTAGTCTGTATATTATATAAAACAAAGTAACTATAGTTAGTTACAATATTTATAACTCTAGAACAGCTGAACAATAAAGAAGATGTAGCTTAAAACTAGAAGACGGACATATAATAATTTTTATCCCGATTAACTACGAGGAAACTAGAAAAGCAACAATTTAATTTTCCCATACAAAGTGAACGGTTTGGACGAAGTTCGCCGGAACAGCTAGTAATCAATAACTTTCCTTTGCAAATCGACTCACTTTGATCGTATTTTATTATGTATGCTTAAATTGTTAGTGTTCGTCTGGAAAATGGCGGCAAATTGGCTATTTTGCCGATATTGCGACTTTGACGACGTTTCTTTTCATATTTAATGTAATTTCTAAGTACTAAACCTGAATTGTCTACAAGATATATCAATATTTATTTGATAACTTACCGTATACCCGCAACTTTTTCAGCGTAGAATAGATTTTCATACAAAATTTTAGCCCTCATTATAACCATTCGATGGTTGATTTTTGCAAGAAAAGGTACCCTATGTTTTGACCTGGGGACTTATAAACGTATAAATGTACTAAACTTCTTTAAAATCAGTTTAGTGATTTAACTATAAAAGTGTAACACAGACAGACAGACACAAATTACGATAATACTAGCTGCTCCACGCGGCGTTGCCCGCGTCGTGAATGGTCCCACAAGAATAATTTTTCGGGATAAAAACTATCCTACGTGTTAATCATAGTTACCCTCTATGAGTGTGAAACATTACACGAAAATCGGAAAAGAAGTTTTTTCGTGAAGGCGGAACAAACAAACAAATATAGGTACAAACTTTCGCATTTATAATATTGGTAGGATAAATTTAGTGGTAAAGATGAAAAGTTTGTATTATTAGGAAAATAAGCTTATCTATTTCTGTCAAATTTCGTGATGGTAAAAACCACATGGAAATGACGAGCACCGATATTTCGACAGCAAAGAAGGTCATTAGGAAATTTGCTAGAACTCTGCGTTAGCCCATTTCGGTACCTAACACGACTTATCAATTGCCAAGCACTGACGCTACAATGACAGGAATAATTTAGGAGGTACCAAAGCGAGCGAAACTTTCTTCCGTAGCCCTGGTAAAAGTATGTCATAAGTCGCCACGTATAATTAGTTATTCCAATAGTAAAATAACCTGTAATTATAAATAGCTTCGATAAAGACGAATGGACGACATTTTCTTATGTAATAATAATATGTCGTCTACTAGTAGGTACTCCTCAAAAAGGCTTTTATATCACACGACTTATCGTAAACATAGAATACTCAATGCGCATTTATTGTGCGAAGTACAAAACTTTTTGGTTACAAAATAAGATTGCAAAAGTGCTTTTTTATAATTGAATATTTATAACAAAGTTCTAAGGTAATAAATACATCTGAAGGAATTCTACTAATTGAGCCTTTTGGTAGTAAATTAACACTCAAAGTATTTTGCAAACCCCAAAAGTAAGCAAATGGCTTTTGTTTAAATGTATCAGCCTTCCTCACTCAAAGAAATTAATATCCAATAAATTTAATGTGTGTGATCGCGTGCGTGCATTTTATTATGATGACTAGCTTCCGCCCGCGACTCCGTCCGCGCGGATGTCGGTCCTCGCGTGATAAAACTGAAAAATTAAGATTTTTTTATACGTATTTTTCCAGGATAAAAAGTATCCCATTTTATGCCCAAGATAATAAGGTATAATTATACCAAGTTTCATCGAAACCTAAACGTTAGTTTTCACGTGATGCCTGAACATACAGACAGACAGATTTTTTTTAAATCACATATTTGGGTTTGGTATCGATTCAGTAACACCCCCAGCTATTTATTTTTTCAATATTTTCAATGTACAGGATTGACCCTTCTACAGATTTATTATATGTATAGAGTATGAGGATAAATTTTTTGACCACATCATTGGCCGAAAGCTTAGCGTATACGACTAACACCATTGACCAACCGCGAGGCTTGAATTTGATCCCCGCCTGGGCTAAGCGTTTGCGTGATGAACATTTGGATGTCTGCACTTCTTGGTCTAAGTCTGTTTATTAAATTTATTCTGGTAATCAGCAGATATTTTAACATGTTCATATTACAAGTATGTTACAAAATACAATGCGAATGTCGATGGAAGTAGATACCCAGGAAGACTTAAGTTGACATTCCACGATCAGATCGCTCGGGTTTTGATCTAAGAGTGATGTCAAGAGTCTCTGAACCCAGCGGGTTAGTATGAAAAGGGCAAAAATTGCGAAGGAAGCTGGACATGTCTGCAAATATCGTTGCATTTGGTATTCGGTACTTTCTGCTGTTTGTTGATAAAAATTGTATTTCATATTCTTTTGCAATGCAAGCAAGCTCTGTACCATAATAATTAATTACGTTTAGGTATCGTTTAGTATTGTTTACGATATTCGTATATTATTAACCCATTCATTGCCTTACGGCTAATGTTAATAATGTATCTCAATCTAATGGATTTCAAGCAATCTAGATAGCTGCGTATCCGCCGGCCTATCCCATACCTAATTGCCATATTTATCCAGTCCACAGATATGTTGTTGGCAAGCGATAACATAAAAATGGATCAAAATATCAATCTCGGACAGCGAGTTTTGGATTAGGATTGATTATTAATATTGGCCGTTAGCCGATACTATGAACTTATACCGAATGCCTTTTACTAAATGCGGTAATGATACTCGGACTCGATATCGCGTTCACGGCACCTCCAATAAAGTCACTTGGATGCGAATTCACGTTTTCGGCACATTGAACTTTAATTCTATCGAAAATTGCTATTTTCTTCTCAAATGGCTTCAGTAACATTTTTAAAGCAGGTAACGTCAACCTGTCAGCGCGAACCGCGCTTATCGCTTATTTTTTTATACAACATTGGAAGGCAAACAAGGAGACGGAATTCTTGATGGCAAGAAATTTACGCTGCCTAGAAACACCTGAGGTGGTAATGGTGCGTTGCCAACCTAAGGCCGGGATGTAAGGCCTAGAGCGTCCCCAGGTGTGCCGGCCTATTCAGCTGCAACCATACAGGCAAACAGCATGGCACTACCACTTGGAAAGGTAACTGATTACACTAGTGGAACAATTCAAATTTTTTTATCTGTTTGGTCGCACATAGGTTCGACCACAACACAACCACGACCCTTTTTCCAATGTTATATTTACAGAGCCATCGCCAAACAGATTGATAATGAGTATTATTAGACCATATTATGAAGGTGTTTTTGACCCCCGACAGAAAAAAGGTTGTTATAAGTTTTACGTGTCTGTTTGTGTGTGTGACATTATAACTTGAACGGATGGATCGATTTCGTGACAGACTTTTTGTTGGAAAGCTGACGAAATCGAAATGGTTCTTCGCGATTTAGGTTCTTTAGGGGATTCTTAAAAAAAGGATTTTATCACATAAAATATCGTATTCGTGTCGTACACAATAATTAATGTTGTCGATGGTTTTCGATTCCCTTTGACTCGACAATCCGGGCGAGTCTGTATGAATATTATATCGATAATGAGTATCGATTTTGTATTTCCACTATAAAATGGACGACTGGCACTATTAGCCATTTTGTCATAATAATTATCAAACTGAATGCTTTATTACTGAATACTGAGAAGCTTTTTAATTGAAAGTAGGTTGCGTTATAAATAGAAAACATTATTTGTTGTTGAATGGATATGTGCTCGGTTGGCGATAGGCTTGTTTTCGACTAGTCGTGGGTGCCCAGGTTGTGCCTCTGCCTTCCTCTTCGGGGATATGGGCATGAAGATACTCTTTTTTATTTGTTGTAGTATGTACTATGAAACTAAGTTTAGAAATTAACCGTCTCATCCCCATGTCCCCGTTCCCCCGTGTCGGTCCGGATTCGCTGAGAAGAATAGACCATCTGCTTTTCTGCCAGGCAGCTTTTAAGAGGCGAGCACAGGTTTAAATATAGCTCATTACCAAAAAGTCCACTAGTGGTAGAGTGCTGTACAGCAACTTGCCCGGGTAGGAATCCACCGTCATATCTATTCCTTCCGCTATAATGACTCTGTCATGTTCCGGTCTGGAGGGTAGGGTAGCCTTCCACCCTGACCTAGGGACAGCGACGCACCTGTAACACCTATTGTGTCTATAGGCCACGACTGCCTTTTACCATGAGGAGGTCTTCTTTAAGCTGACCGCTAAAATAAAAAATGGTATGCTAAATGGATAATGTACAACGCTTAACGCCATCAAATATCGACAAGTACTATGTTCGATTTCTGACAGTGATAGTGTATGATTAAAGTTTTAATTTTTAGTTACAGCCTATACGAGTTTGTATCTATGTGCTTTACTTATTTATTTTTGCGTGCAAATACTGTACAAAGAATGGCCTAATGTCATACAGCATTCAGGTAGCAATAGTCTATGTTTGAACTCAGTTCTTCAACTATGTGCTTAACTATATATTAATAACTGTACGAGTATATTAATAATTAACTATACGTGATGCCAAAACTTTGGACCCCTTTTTACAAAAATTGCGCGGATGCAGGAGCATAAAATTTGGCACACTTATAGTTAATGTGTAGGAGAAGTGCAGAACGCTAATATTTTTAAATAATAATGCTTATAAAGTACATTAAATCAATAAATAAAACATTACCCACACTACCACGCCTTTGACACACACAAACATATTGATGATAACGATAAAAGATCACAGATGGCGCACTAAAAAGTTTGGAAACAAAGTAGTTGGTCTTGAGAAATGAAGATGGTGTTATTATCTACAAGATATTAAAATTTATTATGGTCTAATTTCGACTAACGGGCGACCACTAGTTAAATATAATCAGAACTCGTTATTTTGTATAAGACTAAATTAAAATAAAATTTTATGTCATTTTTTAAATAATTGAATACTAAGTGGTATTTATCAATAGACAAACTTTATTATCAAGTTTGTATATTTAATGAAGTAACCTTTAAAAATTATACAAACTCTAAAACTCTCCTTTTTGCAGCGAAAGTTAAAATAAATTTCTAATTTAGAGATACTTTTGCGAAGGCGTTGTAAAAGGGCCTTAAAGGTCAAAAGGCGTCAGGCGAAACCGCGACTAACACCTAGTGATTTATGGTGGCATAAAATGTTGTTTGGATTAAACCTTTTTCAGTTTTCAATTAAAAATATCGCCATTAATGTATCGAGTAAATGTACAGGTACGTACAAAAGTGATTTAATTTTTTTATAAGTAGTATTGGGATGCAATTAAACAAACACATTAAGGTGAGAATGATGAAATGTTTACGAAAATACCTAATATGTTAGTGTATACTCAAATACTTAATATGTTAATGTATACTAAAATACTTAATATGTTAAATAATACATTTAAATACTACATTAATATGGTCTATTGTAAAAGATTTTATTGGCTATATAACCCCAGTGATTTGTTCAGGGATATTTATTTACTAGCTGACCTGACAGACGTCCTGTTCAAACTATGAATGTTATTTTCCTTACGTAAATCATAAACAATAAAAAAATAGCAAAATGGATTTAGGCGTTCACGCGTGATGGAACCAAGGGAAATGGGGATTAATTTTTACATAAATAATTTTATCCGTTTTTTTATTAATTTAAAGGGTATACACGCTTCATAAGCCTGGCCATTTAAGCATTGCTTTACTTATAAGCTACAAATAAATAACATAAATAAATATCCCTGGACAAGTCACACAAATTAAATATAACCCCAAAGTAAGCAAATTACGAGTATATGCTTGTGTTATGGGTGCTACCATACCAAAACAAATTTAATAAACCCCCAAACTCGGAAAATACAGACATCTAAATGTTCATCACACAAATGCTTGCCCCCGTCGGAAATCGAACCCGAGCCTCGCGGTTGGTAGTTAGGCGTGTACGCTAGCCACTCGACCTTATATACGTCAAACTCTTCAGAGAGACATTGATTCAAACTCCGGTAGTCCCATCTGCATCCCAATTTTAAATGCATGAATTGAATCCTCGGTAGCTTAATTAGCAATGCATCGTCAGCGAGAGACAAAGGCTACGGGGTCAATTCCGGGTGTTAGTACATTAATATTGCCAACTGTAAATGATTTTACTGGCTTTACTAACACCCCTGTCAAGCAGTGATTTTATGGTGAAAGGAACAGGTAAAATATAGCTGGTAAAGTGTGAGCGACATACATATACTCTCCTCTAACCTTTATATTAATACGTGATGCCAAAACTTTGGACCATTTTTTACGAAAATTGGGCGGACGCAGGTGCATAAAATTTGGCACACTTATAGTTTATGTGTAGGAGAAGTGCAGAACGCTAATATTTTTCAATAATAATGCTTATAAAGTACATTAAATGAATAAATAAAACATTACCCACACTACCATGCATTTGACCCACACAAACAAATATATTGATGATAACGATAAAAGATCACAGATGGCACGCTAAAAGGTTTGGAATCAAAGTATTTGGTCTTGAAAAATGAAGATGGTGTTCTTATCAATAAGATATTACAATTTATTATGGTCGAATTTCGTCCAACGAGCGACCACTAGTAATATTTATTTTCCGTGTGATGTGAGTCCTGAGGACACAGTGTTGGACGACTTCCCACCCGGTGGACTGATGATCTGGTCAAACTCGCGGGGAGTCGCTAATTATAAGCGACTGGTGACCGTGACTTGTGGCGCTCTTTGGGCCTATGTCCAGCTGTGGACGTCCCCCGGCTGATGATGAAGACATCACAGAGGCGATAACTCATATGATATATTTTCCATTATGAATTTTCACACCGACTGTACAATATTAAGACTGGGATCTCAAGCCCGCCCAGCCTCAGTAGACCACGCCCTGTTGTTATTTACGATTTCATACTTAAATACCCATTGTTCCGCCATATTGGATTTACATAATGACTGGGCAAACTATGATTCACCGGGTTCGAACCTTGACCCTAATTTAGGTACAAACTGGTTTATATCCGCAAATTATCTGAATGAAAACTTACATAAGTTGCTATAAATCCCTACAAGGCAACGCACAATTAACATCTTTGAGTGACTTGTATTTTTTAGTATTAAGAAAATGACCTCTTCTTTGGTCGAGGGGTTAGCAAACACCATAACGCAATCTGCGAGGTTTGGGTTCGGTTCCGGAAGAAAGTAGAAATTTGTGTGATGAATACTTAGATGGCTGCATTTCTGAAAAAAAGAAAATTATTTATTTGCGGAATGTGTATGTGAATGACACGTTACATAAATATGTAAGTATATCAACATATTCTACCATATTTTGGTGTGCTAATATTTTCATATTAATAAAAAAAAGTTAATTACATACACTTTAACTTTTAAGCCAATTCTTTATATTTATAACTATTTTAATTATTTGAAAAATGAAGAATGAAATTTATTTATTTGCTGAAAATGTGTGTTGAAAGATGTTACAAAAGATATTTGTTAATACCAACATATTCTACCACGTTGTGGTGTGCAAATATCTTTAAAATTGTACAAATTTATTATTAAGATTTATTACATATTATGTTTTAATATTTGAAAAATGTTTGAAAATATAATTAGTTTAACCCTAACTACCATACGCTACCATACGCACCATAAGCGCGTTCTGTGGCTGGGTGTGTTTATTAAATTTATTCTGGTATCTATTTAAGTGTTAGTAACTAACGCTATTAATTTGTCTATTTATTTTTTTATTAACTGACCCGACCGCTATCCTGTTCTCACTATGAATGTAATTTTTTTTATGTAAATCTTCTAGCATTAACTAACACAATAAAAAAATAAGTAAAACAGGTTTAGGCGTTCATGCGTGATGCAAAGACCAAGAAAAATGGGGATTCATTTATATATACATAATTTTACCCGTTTTTTTTATTTGAAGGGTATAGACGCTTTATAACCATTAGAGTATCGCCTTACGTATAAGTTATAAGGTAGTAGGTATACTTATAATACCTGACACTCTTCAGAGAGACATTGATTCAAACTCCGGTAGTCTCATCTGCATCCCAATTTTAAATGCGTGAATTAAATCCTCGGTAGCTTAATTGGCAGCGATCGTCAGCGAGAGACGCGGGCTACCGAGTCAATCCCTGTATATGCTTTTTTAACTTCCTGAAAACTTTATAAAATTCACACATTTTTATCTCGAATGTTTCCAAAAAACATATCATTAAAAAGTTTTAAAAATCTAAATTGTTAATGTTAGTCTTAAGATAAGTTTAATACCAGCCTTTTAGATTCAGTTTTAGATATTCACATCTAACTGAAATAGCGCCAAGCCTCTCGTCTAATTGACTACGAGACTGACAACCCTATTATTTAACCACGTAAAAGTTTTTGTTAGGGCTGACAAAAAATTTAATATGTAGCATATATTTTTGCCATATCACACTTACAAACGATAAAGTTTTTTAAAATTGGAATGGTTCACATGCGGATGGATTTAATTTTGAGAAATACATACACAAAAGACATCAATGGTGTGTTTTGCTAACACGAAGGTAGAATGATGAACCTCTGACGTACCTATCCGACTAGAATGTGACAGTTGCAGGCATTGGTGTCATAGCGAAAGGAGTAAGTGTAATGTTATCACAAATTCAAATAAGTCTTAGCAAAACGCTACTTCATAGCGGTAATGGTAAATAATGGTCAGTGACAAAATGAATCGATGCACGGCTCTTACTGCAAGGTACAAAGACATACATACATACATACATATCTTCACACCAAGTCCCTTACGTAGGCAGATAGTATCGAGTGCCAGACCTCACGATCCTGACAAACCTGTCTTGCTTCCTTCACATTCATTACCCTTTTCATACAAACACGCTGGTTGCGGAGACTCTTGATACAACCTTCGGATAATATCCGATTGATCTGATCGTGAAATGTCAGCGTTGGTCTTCCCGGGTACCTACATCCATCCACATTCGCATTGTATATCTGCTTTTTCAATCTTTCATCTGTCATTCTTTCCACATGACCGAACCAGCGGAGCATGCCCTTTCGCATTTTAACACCAACACTTTCTTTCAATCCCATTCTTTCTCGGATCTCACTGTTACGAATGCGGTCAGCGAGCGTTACACCACAGATTTTCCGTAGTGTTCTCATTTCGACCGCATTTATCCTACTTTTATGATCTTTCTGACATACCCAACTCTCGCTTCCATACAATAACGTTGGGACATTACAAAGACATTTGGCTTATTTTCTTCTAAGATACTGTACACTACACTGTGTGCAATCCTGTCGCCAACTTTATACAAGCTCGGTTTGGAGGGTAGTCTGTAAACACTTTTGCGGTGGCGAATATTTTGAAAAATATTTTCATTTTTAACAACCGACGCAAAACGAGCGGTGTTAGAAGTTTGAAGAGTGTGTGTGTGTGTTTGTGTGTGTGTGTGTGTATTTGTGTGTGTGTGTGTGTGTAGGCACGCGCGCGTGTGTGTGTGCGTGTCCGTCTGTAGCATCGTAGCTCTTTTGCGGATGAACAGATTTTGATGCTTTTTTTTCTTTGCAAATTGACGTGTTTAAGATGGTTTCTTGTAAAAATGACGTTGTCCGAGATTATATTATAAGTACCCGGTTGGCGATAGGGTTTCCACCTAACACATTGTGGGACTTACCTAATGTCTTCGGCTAGTCGTGGATGTCCCTAGTTGAGCGTCTGCCTTCCAATTCGGGGGTATGAGAGTGAAGATGCTTTTTTTTTCTTTGTCACGTATATACACATTTATAAGTACTATTGTCGGTAACTAAAACTCGTAACAAAAATAATTATTTGTTTAGTTTGCGGTTAGATCAGTTGGTGTCGTTTGTTCAGAGATATTTATTTTATACACTTATTCAATTTTTATTACTTAGCAGTGACAACCCTATTATCCTACAATAATATCGGCGCAGGTATAGCTGCTAAAGTTTTCTTCAAGCATATGAACTAGAATAACTTGATGTCTGATATTTGGTAACTAGTGGTTTAGTTTTGGTTTCAGATTTGTGTTATATCCTCTTGTTCCTAATTTTAGAACTAAGTAATAATTTAAAGAAGTTTCATTTTCAATAGAAGTGACAACCCTATTACCTAAAATAATTAAAGTGCACTAAAACTGAAAAAAACCAACTCCAATTTTATCACCAAGTCGCGGTTTGATAGTTTTCAAAAGATAAGTTACAATTTCGAGGTGGTCCCAAATAAATTTTATCATGATCCGAAGACTGGTTGATGGAGAAGTCACCTTTCCAAAATAGATCTTAAAATTTTTATAAAATAGTTAGTACGTACCAGGGATTGGAACCGATATTAAAGGTACAGGTTCTGTACTGTTCTGTGTGGTTCTTGCCATTTCGATACCTTGATAACGCTTCCAAAGTGAGTACCCTTACTCCGTATATCGATATCTAATAAGCACCTGTCCTAAAAAAAGAAAATACCAGTACTAATGCCGATAAACACTTGTACCTAATAAAGGTTACCCATTAAATATAATTGAGGCGTTGCCAATTTTCGTTTTTAGGTGACAGTACAATTTAAATCTGTCAAATAGGACTAAAGACAACTTCGATTTAATAAACAATTCTACGTTATGTATTTTCTGGTACCAGTAATATTGAACCAGCACCGTTATGAAACCCTTAAACTAATGGTATCGGTACTAAGTCTAGTACCTGTACTAACAGTACAGGTAACGCCTCTGGTATCCGTATTACTCCAATTCCGATACTACTAGTTCCTGAAAATACCGGTCCTTCAAACCCTAGTACGTACTGGTACATCTTATAAAAATATCCACAAAAAAATCTTAACCAAGAGGGCTTGTAGGTTTCAATATTTATATCTGACCGCTTCGTTGCTCGAAAGGACAGCGTACCTATACGCTTAACTCCACTGACCAACCCCGAAGCCTAAGTTTGTTTCCAGGGGGGGAAGGTATATAGGTATGTGTGATGAAATGATGATAAATGTCTGCATTTCCGGGTCTAGGTGCTTCTAACAGTTAATCTGTTATCTATTTAAGTACTTCTATCTATCAGAATTGTTGACTAACACCCATAACACACACATATAATTTGCTTTTTTTTTCAGATTCAATGTATGTTACTTGTTCAAGAATAGTTATTTTTTGTTTGATTTACTTTTCATCGCCTTTGTCTGGTGGTCCAGGTGTTGGACTTGACTTTATGAGAGCTCGGGTTCGATTCCTGGATCGGGCAACAAAATAAAATTTGGTTTTTCAATTTTCTAATCAAAAAAAAAATGCCCAGGATTGCTATCACCTAGTGTCTTCGGCTAGTCGTGGGTACACCGGTTCTGCCTCTGCCTACCTTTTCGGGTATATGGGCGTGAAGATACTTTTTTTTTTCATTTACTTCATAACCAAAGAGTTCTTCAACTTAAAATAATATATTAGATCCGTAAATGTTGCACTTATTTAGTTGCTTCATAATTTACTGATATTATTAAAAAAACAATTGAAAAATATTCTATAATATGAAGTACTAGCTGTTGCCCTCGGAGTTGCCCGCATGATTAATTGTCCCACAAGAACATTTTTTTGGGATAAAACTATCCCATGTGCTAATCCAAGTAACTCTCTATGTGTGTACCAAATTTTAAGAAGTAACAAACAAAAAAACAAACATACAAACTTTCACATTTATAATATTAATAGAATTAAATAAAAGTTTTTATATATTATACTAGCCGCCCGTCCGGCTTTGCACTGGTATAAAATGTGCATGAAAAACCTTCCTCTTCAATCACTTTATCTATTAAAAAAACCGCGTCAAAATCTGTTACGTAGTTTTAAATATTTAAGCACACAAAGGGATATAGGGACAGAGGAAGCGACTTTGTTTTATACTATGTAGTGATTATAGTTTTTTTCTTTTATATCAAAGGGAGTATTAAATTTACAAGTACGAATAATGGCACTATTCATCGGTTTGCAATCATATGCGCCTGAAAATTAACACCTAGTTATTGTTCGTACGCATCGCTGGATGTAAATTATTATCCTATTAATTTATGCAAATGGAATTTTGTATAGCCTTAATCCATCTGGAACAACGGACTTTCCAACATTAGTGTTACCTACTGGTGGTGTATTGATGGGTGCAGGAGCGTCGCCAGGCCATGACCTAGAGGGGGGCAAGTTAATACGGAGATTTAGAAAAATATGAACGTTTTATTACGCCAGGACCATCATACCCTCGACATTTTGACTTGCCTTTAAATTCCCGATAAAAAAGGAGTAAAGTAGAAGTAAAAGTATAAGAATAATCGATCAAGCAACTCAAGTTAAAGACATAAGACTGTATGTTTCATATCTGTCAACTATTTTAGAATCTCTAGGGGGAGGGGCAGCTGCCCCTCTTGCCCCCCCTTGGCGACGCCCTTGGATGGGTGTCCGCCGTCCGGTGAAGTTTTAAAAACTACGAGCACCACATTCGCCATTAAAAAAACCAGTACTGGGACCTCTTTAAGTGGAAACGCCAATGCACATAGGTAGGTACTCTGTGATTGTTCAGCACTTAACCAAGCAAAAAGCAGACTGCTTGAACTTATGTGAGCTTATGAATAAAAATAAAAATATTTAAAAATACTAGTGGTCGTCTAATGGTCGAAGTTCAACCATAATACATTTTAATTGTAAGTTTTTCAATATTAGTAAAAATGTAAATATTAAAATATAATAATCAAAAATCATAAAGGTTCTATTGTTAATTACCTTTTTAATAAGAATGAAATCTTGATACCAACTAAAATGTTTCTAAACATTATGAATAGTTTGCTCGCCATCTGTGATCTCTTACCGAAATCAATATTTTTGTTTGTGTGTTTCAAATGCATGGCAGTATGAGTAATATTTGATTTTTTAATTTAACGTACTTTACAATTATTGTTATTGAAAAATATATTAGCGTTCTGCACTTCTCCTACACATAAACTATAATTGTGCCAAATATCATAATCCTACGTCCTCGCGATTTTCGTAAAAAGAAGTTCAAAGTCTTTGCTTCACGTATTGATAATTTAATGAATATTTGGAAGTTTTGTTTTGATTTTAATGATGTAAAAATCAAATATTAGGAATCTTAGGAATTTCTCTGACTTATCATCACATCAGCTCCATTGTAATCGAAGTTGGGTCTCGTGAGTTATCGATTGGGTCTCTCAGAGGTTATTGTATACTACCACCAAAGGCAAATTTAAACGTGGGGTCATTAGGGCCTGGACCCCCCTAGATAGGGATCTGGATTGGTGAAAGAGCATTCCCCCTATTAGATTTTGTCTGTCTTGAGTGAACCCTTAGTATGTCGCACTTTGACTTAAAGACTGGATCCGTCCCTGACTACCTGACTATCACTTTCCTTAAGGCCAAATTTAAAGTTAAGGGTTATTGAGGTCGAATACGAATGCTGAATGACTAATCAAATCCTTTCCTAAACGGGATCTAGGAAAGGATTGGTTAGACAAACAGCATTCGTCCTGTTAAATTTTGTCTGCCCCTAATGAACCCTGAATATGTGACACTTTGGCTTGAATACTGGATCCGTCCCTGACTACTAAGGGTAGTGTAGCATGGAACCTTCCTGTAGTCAATTCGAAAGCTTGGTATTAACAAATCAAAGTGGAAAATTTTAAATTAGCGATGAAATCAAAAATAAATTAACGATTTTCACGTCATCGTTGCGAGAAAAAGAAACAACAAATTTTTGTTTAAGATGTGTAAGAAAATAAAATAAAACAATAATTAAAGTGTAAGGAGTATCTGTGGTTGCTAGAAAGTAAATTTGGTACTTGACTACAATTAAGTGTATTTTATGCATTACTAGCTTCCGCCCGCGACTCCGTCCGATATCGGTCTTCGCGTGATAAAACTGAAGAATTAAGATTTTTTTTTCTACGTATTGTTCCAGGATAAAAAGTATCCCATTTTATGCCCAGGATAATAAGGTATAATTATACCAAGTTTCATCGAAATCGAACCGTTAGTTTTCATGTGATGCCTGAACACACAGACACACAGACAGATAGACAAACATTTTTTTGATCACATATTTGGGTTTGTTATCGATCCAGTAACAAACACTCCATGGTATTTATTTTTTCAATATTTTCAATGTACAGAATTAACCCTTCTACAGAATTATTATATGTATAGATGTTAGGCATATTTCGACTCAACGTTTCGAAAACAGGAAATTCTTATGATAGGGTTGAAAAAGACACATCTGTAAGGTTACTCTTGAAGCTCGATTCATGCAATATTGGAAACTAGAATCGAATATGTCATTTGAGGTACCTACTCTTGACAATAAATTATTTTATTGGACTTGTTGAATTTATTTTTAACTAAATGTTAATTATCCGCTGGTACTATGTTCAAAAATACATATATAATGACATGAACGATTCCAATTTCCAATTCTCATGATATCAAGAATCAAGAGTAACCCCACTGGTTTGTAACCGAGACTGCAATGGTACCCTTGCCAAAACATCGGTCATCTATATCTTTAAAAAAACTTTTACAATTTTTTTTGTAAAGGAAATAACTAAAATACCTATAATGATTTCCGAACACAATAGCAATTTTCCGAATAACGTTGGAATAAAAACGAAAATCTTTTAAAGGCCGTTTGCTTTAACAGAAATATTGAATTGTCATTGTGCAGTTAAGATGATTGCCCAATTTCTTTTTGGTAGCCACATCGAGCAGTGTTGTACTTGAATATCGATAAGTTATACACTTGATGACTATAAACAAAATATCATTAACTATCGATAAACATAAATATCGACACTGTACCTATTAATGTTTAGTTGGTTATTTTTTTAACTTCTCATCTCTAGTTTCGGTTCTTATGTATTTAGGACAAATTAAAGTGTTGTTGTCATAGGCGAACAAAGATTTCAATTGTAATTTGTATCTATTTTTTATATATTCGATCGATAAAAGTAACATTGTTATTACGTGAGTTACTAGCATCCTAGCTATCAACGCCCTGTTATCATTTACAAACGTTTAGTAAATAGTTTTAGAGCATTTCAGTGATGCTAAAGAATTGAACATTTAAAAGTTGAGAGGAAACACACATTAACAGATAAAAAAAATAACCTTACAAAAGATAATAAATGGTTTGATGACATGGTACAGATCCGGTTCACAAGAAGCATAAGACATGGAAATATTATAGGAAAGTCTGAGCTGAGCGCATGAGAGCCGAATTTTTATTAAAATAACGTTAAAAAGATGAAAAATTTAAAAAAGACAAATGTTATTAAGATGTGTATTTTTTTGTATCTCTGCATGAAATAGTCAGGTGAATTTTCTGTCGAAACAAATGAACGTCCCCTATAGACGCTAAATATACTTATGGTACTTTGTAGTCTTGTTGCTGGGCCTTAAGCCTATCTTGACCTCTATTACATTTTGCAGATGTTTGTGATCATATTGCGACATACATATTGTTATCGACAACAGTATCGATACGTCACTAAACTGACGCCATTAGCTAGGTTACAGGGCTGTCAACTCGCATCAATCATAATCAACCATTGTGGGGCCGGTATCGGAAGTATCCCAGTAATAATGGAAAACTTGGTTCTTAGGAGTGCAGAGTATTGACAATCAATCACTGTTTACTTCAGAATAACAGTTACTTGGAAAAGTGACCAAAAATCACAGTTTAATATTTATGCTTTTTATTTATGTAGTGATTGATGTGCAAATGGAAGTTAAACGTATGTATAATCCCAGGTCCCTACCTAAAGATTTCTCTTCTATTCCTAACGAGAAAAAAATGTTCAAAAATAAGAGTTCCTACTTTATTTTAATTAATAACATGTGGGTTCGATCCCCGGGTCGGGCAAAAAAAGGAAGCGGGTATTTTTAATTTTCTAATAAAAATAATGTTGCCCGGGATTGGATTTACTCCTGGTTGGCGATAGACATTGCCACCTATCCCATTGTGGGACTTAGGCTTTGTCTTCGGCTAGTTGTGGATGCCTTGTTTGTGCCTCTGCCTACCTCTTCAAAAATATGGGCGTGAAAATACTTATTTTATCTAATAATATAATAGAACTTCATACGAACAGTGATACTTCAATAATTTTGGGGGCAGCGACATTGCAAAAAAACCGATTTAAATGTTGTTAGTTACATCATCCTCATCACTCACACATTTCTTTGAGAACCCATAATCAGATCCTGACTTGGTGGCAAATAGGAGCACCTTAAAAGTGTTTGTTCTTTCTTTAAATCTTTTAAATCGTTTGCTCGAAACCTGTTTAGAAATGACGGAGATATCGAAAATGTTTATAAAAAATGGGAGTTGAAAATGTTAGTTCTACTTTACTAACTACCTCTTTTCTTTTTCGAAGTCGGTTAAAATTGCTCTCTTCCGCGTTGGATTGTTTTAGGAGCTTTAAAATTGTTTCTGCACTTAAGAGTTCAGATAAAGATACACCGAGGATTACTGCTACCTAGCTACTGCTATATTTTTATCATAACTCTTACGATTGCTTTATGATAAAAGACAGTGACCTAGCACGAGGCTCCTCTGACAGTAAGTGATAGCCGCAGCCTGTAGACACTATAGATGTTGTAGGTGCGTCGCTGTTTTGTTAGACGGGGTGTTTGGGCAATTGTGCAAGTATTCCGGCTTCACTACCCTTCAGACTGGATCACGACATTGTAATTATAGTGATGGGAATAAGTAAGGCGGTGGATCCATCACTGGGAAAATTTCTGGTCAGCACAGCACAGCATTGGTGTTGTTGGTAATGATCTGTTTTGCCTTTGCTTTCCTCTAACGAGCAGCAAGGAGTTGGTCTATTACACAGTGAGAACCCAGACCAATATAGGGAAATGAAATAAAATTTTCGTTGGGCTTAGATTTATTCCACAAGAAGTAGTCTTTAAAAATTATATGAATGCTCTTGGGAATAATCAGATTATGAATTTGAGGATTTATTAAGGGATCCTAGGAATTTATTTATAGGTTTAAGCCGTACTTGCTTTATCGCAGTTTTTAATTCCGAATTTTCTTGGGTTGCCATCAATAAGCATTCGAAAGTGCTCAGGATTCTGGCCTAAACTTTAACTGTTCGATGCAGGCTAAACACACATCGTGACAAGGTGGGTACGTATGGCATCATGGTAGTGACACCTAGGTCTAGGTCCTAGATCTTGCTTTGAAGCCAAAGAAACTGCAAAACATGACCGCTGCTTTAGGCCTGAAAATATGTAGGCAAGGAGCTGTGACATAAGGTTTTTCGAGAGAAGACTCTTTAGAAGCTAATCGGCATTTATTTGGGCAACTATTTGCTTCTATTAAAGAGGTTCTTAGGCAGTGGTGACTTTTTATAATTAGAGAGTTCCTATCCGGTATGCCATTTTTCAACTAGAAGCCTGAGCATGTAACGTAGAATGCTGTGCAGCTCGCCCGGGTAGGTACCAACTTACCTATTGCTATTATCGTAGATATAGTGCGTATTGTAGTTCTTCATGCTGGAGGCTAGGGTAATAGGTAGAACTGCACAGGTAGACTGAGATCTCAGCAAAAAATTGTGTGTTTATGGTGTCTAAGGACGATGGCTATCTCTTACTATTAGAAGTTTCGCCTCCGCTTGCTGGCTAAAGAACAATGACAATTTTTTAAAACCCAGGAACGACTTTGGCTGAATTCTACGTGTAGGAGTCAGATAGTAGCAGCTAGATATTAAACCTTTTCTAAACCCAGATATTTCGTTCTATTAATTAGGTTTTGAAATACCTCTAAAGGATATCCGGCTAGTGCAGATCGGGCAGGTTGTAGGTGTCTCCTTATCAGAGTACCTACGTTTGTTGGTCTAAAGTGGCTTACCCTGAACTCAATAAATGTCACGTTTTGGACAGTCAAATTTCAACTAAACTATCGCTTTCATGGTAGGATATACATGTAATATAGCATGTCATTTTATTTCTTTCTTATGATTCCTTTTTTTTGATGACAGGTCATTGTACAAGTCGCCTTACACACACACACACACACACCCATAACGAAAAAACGGGAAGTTATATGTTCGATTTTATTTTCAAGTGTGTTAATTGATTTCTTCATCTTTAGCGATTATATATACCGAGGTAGTTCCATCAAAATTAAGCCTGGATCTGATTATGGAAATCCAAGTAATTTAATTTTAAATTCAATTTACTTTTTGTAGAAGCAGGAAGAGTCAAGGTCTTTAATAACTATTATACAGGAAAAAAGTACAATTTTAGAAATAAAACTGCAGCAGTCAGTTTTACTCTCTCATACAAGTACCTACTTACTAAAATAGAAAATGTTAATCCGTAATTGACTCTAGGATTAGTAAACATGTAATATGTTATCTAGAATGTTAAGCTGTGGATTTTGTTAGTAAATAAAAAAAATAAAAGGAACTTAATTAACGGTAAACTTAACTAAGGGTGTTCTAAACTATTCCAAAAAGGAAGAGGTTGTCAATTCAAATGTGTTTTACTGTATTTTTTAAGAAACAACACATTTTGATGGCTTTTTTTAGAAATATAGGTCTTGATCCCGAGGCACTCCCATATTAGTTTTATAAATATTCGACTAATGATTTTGGAGTTATATTGAAAAGTCGTTGAACTATTACGAATTTATGTTGCACCTTTATTGCAATTCTTATGTTTGTTTTTAATGATACATACATTAAAAAAAGTGCATTATGCATTACGCATAACTAACTCAAAAACTACAAGTAGGATGCCGATATGTGGCACCATTTCGGAATTGTTTGCTATCTTTTGGAAAAATAATTATGTAATCAAGATGTGGTAACTAATTAATTGTCGGAGTTGGTTTTTGCAGTCCTACTACTCTTTACTTTTTTTGTAAGTCTAATAAATTAAAAAAAATAAACGGCGGGTTGCACTCCGTGAGTGCCGGCAGAAAAGAAAACTTAATTATTTACGTTGTGCATTTTTGATATTTTTGAATGATTAGGGAATAATTTTGAACGAATTGCTTTAATTATCAGTATAAAAGTACTATCATTTATGTGGTAGAATACAATATTCCTTTATTGCGCTATCGTACACGAACATATGTGCAAGCGCCCTGCGCCGTCTTACGAATTTTCGATCAGGTCACGTGTCCTGACGTAAGTTTAGAAGTTTTTACCCATTCCAGAAAAAAGTGCGCAACGCCGCTAAAGAAGTTTTCATTTCAAAAAAACAACCTAATGTGTTTGTTAGAAATCACATACAACAATGTTTTGAACACACGGACGCATTCTTTGCTTTGAAAACTCATCTTGAAACAACATTCTTTGGAAAATACTTTGAATAGAGAGAACCATAACCGAACATTTTAGAGTTCTGTATTTTAATTTAAAAATGTTTCTTCACGCCCATGAACTGTAGGCAGAGGTATAACAAGGGCACCTATGACTAGCCTAGACACTAATCGTTATCCGAGCACATATCCAATCCCGGGCAACGTTGTTTTATTAGAATATCGAAAAAACAAATTTTCTTTTTGTTGTCAGACTCGGGGCTCGGGCTCGAGGACCTCATGAAGTCAAGTCACCAAACCGCTAGACCACAGAGGCGATTATTCAAAAAGTCAAAGTATTTTCCCCGTACTGGTCCGATTTCTTTGTATACAATAAAAGCATCTACATCTTAGACTTGCTGCCCGTAAAAGGCTAGCATAGGTTAACTGAACCACTAACTACAAGACCAATGATGGTAGAGTGTAGAGTGCTGTGCAGCAATTTGCTTGGGTATAGATTCACCACCGATCCACAACATCAGATGAATATTCCTGCCACCATAATGACAATGTCATGATCTGACCTGGAGCGTGGGGAATTCGGTAAGCCTGCACTTTAGGCTTAACATCCCGGCCACAGGATAATGACGCACCTCTTACCCCGTGTTGGTTGGAAGACCATCTGTCTTCCAACCAGGCAGATCATAAAAGGCGAGAAAAGGCTTACCGTCACTTACACCGTGATATTTGATTAGGTGGTAGAGTTTCGCAGCGACTCGTCCGGATTGGTATCACCATTTTACCTATACCTGCCGTCATAACGCCAGTGCTTGCCGTCGACATGTTCCGGTTCGGAGGATAAGGTAGCCGGTAAACTTACTTTTGTTCTAGACTAACATCCCGGCATCAGGTTGGCAACGCACCATTACCACCTTTGGTGTCTAGGCGGGGTAAATTCCTTACCATCAGGAAATCCATCTGCCTGTTTCCTTTCCAATATCATAAAAAAAAGGGATTCATCACCGCTTCATATGATCTAGATGATTATACATGCAACCATAATGAGAAAGATCCGATTTGGAGCATGGGGCAGACCATGGGCTTGTACCTTAGGCTAAGCATCCCGGTCACAGGATACTGACGCACCTGAAACATTCAACTATGTTGTCTGTAAACATCTGGAGACCCGAGTATTTGTTCACTGTATCCTACTAACATTGTATATGCGAAAGTTTGTGAGTATGGATGGATGTTTGTAACTCTTTCACGCTCGAATGGCAGAACGGATTTGTCTGAAATTTGGAACGCAAATAGATTGTGACCTGGATTATCATAAAGGCTACTTTTAATCTCGACCGCATAACGCGTTCCTTTGAAAACGCAGGTGAAGCCGCAGGTAACAGCTAGTATTATACATGCGAAAATTTTGTGCGTATGTATTTAAGGAAATTTTGTTACTCTTTCACGCTGGAATGGCTGATCGGATTTGTCCGAAATTTGATCACATATAGATTTAGACCTGGATTAATATATAGGCTCCTTTTATACCCGATCGCACAACGGGTTCCTATGAAAACGCGGGTAAAGCCGCAGGCAACAGTTATGCCATAAAAATACCTGAAAACCCGCTTTGTTTACTTTCCTATAACAAAAAATCTAAACAGATGCTGATGATACGGAATCTCCTTTGTCCTAGAGATTTTCGCACTTGATCGGTTTTTTTAATATAATAATAAGGTAATATAGAAATAACAATAGGCACATTGTGTCGGGACGTTAACACGACTACAGAAGTCAGTTTGGTCGTAAATTATGTGCTGTGTTTTACAATGGCGGCTATTGTAGGGTGGCCATGTTGTAGGGACAAAAATATAAATATTTCTGTATTTTGGAAGCTTACAAAATGATCCTTTTCGTACCTTAGTAAAAGTATAAGGTACAAAACATTGGAAGGCAAAAAACGTATGTATTTTCAAATATTAAGATGTGCACATCGATTATCACGTAATAAGTGTAAACTTTGTAGTTCTTTTGGTAAAAATTAAAACTTTTCAAATAAATCTTATTCATTACAAGCAGAAAAGCTTCCTTTATGTTACTTTTCTAAGATCAAGTAATTAATATCGCTTGAAAAATTATAAGTCTATTTTTATACAATATTTAGTCACTGACAGAAAAAGGTAAAAAAATGAAATAATGACGTTCATCGTAAACAATGACTGGCCCCGTCGGGAAATTAATCTGAGTCTCGTCGATGACCAGCGGCATTGGATGTGTTCGTTAACCCTTAGACGAGTCTTTCCCAAAGTGGGCGATAACGCCCCCTTGTGGGCGCTGGACGCCTCGAGGGGGGCGCCAAGATGCCCAGATAATAAAAGTGGCGAAGGGTGACTTCAAACTCAAACTACTTCATATTTTAAAATTTACTGAAATTAAAATCTTCAGGCTACACAACATTCACATTCTTATATTATTGTAGAATCACAACTTATACGATAACATAGGATAATGGTTTTGAATAAAACACGCTTGACATTTTCAATTAGCAATATTATTACTCTCTCTGCTAAGAAAAGTCTCGTTTAGAGAATATAGTTTTAATTAACTTCCAAGCGAGACTTACGCGTTATTGAGGTTTTTAAGATAAAAAAGGAGGGGGCGCTACAAGCGTAATGACTTTTATAGTGGGCGTTAGACGAAAAAAGTTTGGGAATCTCTGCCTTAGACCAACGAGGCGATGTTTAGTTTGTCGTCTGAAAACTATCTAAATATTATACATATACATAGATAAAAACCCTTCACACCAAGTCTAAGGGTGGGCAAAAATTATGAACTACCAAATTCCAGGATCCTCGCAGATGTGCCTAGCTTCGACGCTGACGCCGAAGACGCCGTTTCCAGAGATTCCTGGCACCACTCTAGTTCAAAAACGGAGATATTTAATCGTGGTATGTCAAATTAGGTCTTCCTATTTACCTATATCAAATCCACATCTGCACTGTATATCTTTTATGCAAAAAGGCATTATATGTATGTATAATAGACTGTTGCCCGCGTGGTCCCACAGGAACATTGTTTCAAGATTAAACTATCCTATATGTTAATCGAAATTACCCTCTATGCGTTTATCAAATTTCATGAAAATCGGTTCTGCACTTTTTTTGTGAAGGAGTAACAAACAAACAAACACACAAACTTTCATATTTATAACGTTATTATGATAACATGTACGTTAAAGGTAGGTTTAAATTTGTTTAAATTTTAAAACATTGAATATTAGTTATTTATTGTATATTCAAATCATAATCAGACCTAAAGTGTTGAATTTCTTCGAATTCTCTTCAATAAGTTTACAAAGATGGGATTAATGACACCCTTCTACACCGTTAAATATCAGGACGTAAGGCTTGTATACTAATCATATATAATTCTACTTAAAACATGGTAACCTTACCACGGATCAATCATGCTGAAAATAAAAAAACGTAATCTTTCCGTGAACGACAAACCATGGCCAAACTGAAACGACTGATGCTTAAATGTTTATGTTTGTCGAGTCATTTGTGTTAGCG
>NJDD01001121.1:109677-178106 GCA_002245505.1 Calephelis nemesis | reverse complement strand
CAATTGGGATAGTAAGATATAATGTCACCCCCTTACACCCCAAGTTTGCAGTTAAATTAACTTTGGGATTCGGATGTGACGATTCCATTCTCCACAAGAAGAATAATCTAGATTCCAGAACTTCATATTGTTTATATAGCCAGTGTAGCAAGTCATACTAGGTGGGAGAGTCCTATATTGACATGACCTAATTCTGTCACAATAACATCAGTGTTTGCAGCAGTAGTGTTACTTTTTGAAGTGTAGGGTTCATGAATATTTGAACCCTCGACAAAAACAGATACTAATCGCCTCTGTAGTCTTGCAGGCTGGTCTTGACCTCTCAAGGTCCCAGGTTCAATCCCCAGGTAGGGCAACAAAATAATTGCAAAATGTGTGTTTTCCTTTTTTCTAATTTAAATGTTATCTAAGATTGGATTTGTGCCCAGTTGGCTATAGGATTGCTACCTGTGGACCTGCTATCACTATGTGGGACTTAGTGCCTTCGGCCAGTCGTGGGTGCCCTGGTTAAGCCTCTACCTAGCTCTTCGGGGATTTGGACGTGAGATGGTAATTACGTTCGTTAAGCTTTCTTTTTTAATACCACTTCTATGGACGAGGGCTTAGTGTACACGTCTAACTATACCGACCTTCGGGTTCGATTCCCGATGTGGACAGTCATTTGTGTGATGAACATTTGGATGTCTGCATTTTCAGATCTGGATGTGATTATTAAATTTATCTTTGACTAACACCCTCAACACAAGCACGTGATTTGCTTATTTTGAGGTTAGATTAATGTGTGTGATGTATATATGTATTTAAAAAGTATCTCCATTTTGCGTGGTCATCGTATTACACCTGAACAGATTGATAAATTTTGATATTTTTTTGTTCTATTCGCTAATGCTAGTAGATGGTTCTTATAAAAAAACTAGAAAAATTACAGAGAAATTTCGAAAAACAACGCATAAGTTTTTTTCCACACAAACTGTTAGTAGCTCTCACTTTCAAGCGATAGAAAGTTCGCCGGGTTAGCTAGTTATTTATAAAATTGCGTGGTCCTGTGAGGAATAAATCTGATTTAAAGCAATGATTGTCTGTTTTAGGTGGGTCCAACTCGACTACCAATTTAGTAAATAATAAAAACCCTGTATATAAAAGGCCTGTATATTTTACGAATATTATGGTAACCCTAGTATGGACCAACTATGTTGAACATCAAAAACGTAATATTTTCACGAACGACAAAACATGGCAATACTGAAACGATTGTTCTTCAGATTGTTATGTCTGTTGAGTCATTTTGTATTAAACAAAATTGACTTTGCGACTCAGGTGTTGCTGATTGAGTTTGCAAAGTTGGAATGTAAAACGATAATAATTAGTCTGTATTTTTATGTCGTAATGAGGTAAAAGTGTTGGTGTAAAAATGAGAAAGGGCATGCTCCGCTGGTTCGGACATGTAGAAAGAATGAAATATTGACAATTGACAAATGGAAAACAGATGAAAGATTAACAAAGCAGATATCAAAAGTAGGTACCCGGGGAGACCTAGATTGACATTTCACGATCTAATATCCAGGATATTATCCGTGGGTGGTGTCAAAACTCTCCAAAACAGGCGTCTTTGTATGAAAAGGGTAATGAATGGGAAGGAAGCCAGACAGGTTTGTCAGAAATGTGAAGTTTAAGTTAAGTGTTAGTGACGGTAAGCCTTTTAAGAGCTGCCTGGCAGAAAGTCAGGTGATCTATCCTGCAAAGAAACCCGGACCAACACGGGGTTGGTGATAGGTTTGTCACATATGTATTTCATTGTTAGACTAAATAGTACCTTTGGGTAACTACAGGTGCCCTGATTATAAATACCTCTGTCTCCTCTTCGGGGATACGGATGTGAAGATGCTTATTTTTTAATTCCAGTCTATTATCTAGTCAGGGCTATTGTTAGGGCAGTGACAAAAAGCTTACGATCTACTTGTTGGAGCCCGGTACAACAAGTAGATCGTAACAAGGAAAACCAATATTACGTTAAACACATTTTGTAAGTTCTCGGTTAAGATAACTGAATCATTTTTAGCTCAGGTATAAAATTTAAAATTTTAAACAATAGATTCCTATTTTATTGTTTATTGAATAAAAGTTTTATGATACTTTCCCCAACGCAGTTTAGAGAAAAGGTTAGTTTTGATTTTTGTCCGTTACGCGAACGTACTTTTGTCTACTATTAGTGTTATTGTTGCGGATTAGTCCAAGAGTCAGTGCTCAAAAACTTGTAAGGTTTTTATTTGAGTTTAAGATAAGTAAATAATAATAATATTTTTTATTAAATAAAACTGTTACAAAGGTATCTAGTTCATCATTTATAAGGTTATACGTAAAATTGATTAAATTACCACTATTATGTGTACACGATATATATTGTAAATTGATTTGCCAAAGATATTAAGTGTACACGAGATCTTAAAGGTATACCGTCTGACGAACCAACAATTACGTATGAAAGTAACATTAAGCAGTTTTTTGGTCAATGAACTTGACGGAAACGTTTATAATGAAGTTTTAATTCAGTAAGATTTAGATAAACTAAAAATGTCGATATTTTAGGCAACAGAATTTGTTTGTGTGATTGAATAGTAAAGTATAGTAAATAGTAAAGTAATAGTAGAAATACAGAAAATTAAATAAAAGATTTTGTAAAAAATATAGTAATAATATAATAATATAATACAATTCCTAGGTGTGAGCCGGGGCCTACAATTTTATTTTATTTTGTAATTATTCGATTTCTTGTCTGTCCTGGTTGTTTGGTAGCGATTGCTTTGAGCAATAAGACCGCCATTTGTACATTTTTTGGAATATTTTTGTTCTGTATTTTATGTTTGTTTTTACATTGTATAGTAAAGAATAAATAATAATAATAATACAAGAATATTGTGTCAACGTAAAAAGTCAACTAATTCTCGCGCCATAGATTTGCGTTTGTATATTTCAAATGATATTGCTACATGGCATCATGATAAGACTTCTTATTTAAATAGCTGTCCAAACATAGGTACCAAATTGATAGTCAGCTCTTGGATTATAATATGGCTGTCATTATTAATAAAAGAAACTCTTTCCTTGAAAATAACAAAGACCACAAACGAAAGGGGTATAAAATGTTTTGGAATACCCTTAATGTCTTTATTGGATGTTATTTTTTAAATGTTAACATGTTTTATTTAATAGTTTTATAAATATTTTAAATACAGTATCAACAGTACCGTAGTACTCTGGTAAACAATAAACCTTGGGTACCTGGAAACGGAAGTTGTATTTTTATCAGAGAAAACAGCAATCCAAAAAAGCAAAGCAAGCAGCGATCATCCCATGGTATATAGGCACCATAGATGCTATAGGTGCGTTACTACCATGTGGCCAGGATGCGAGTCTACCGGCTAATCGCCTCTGTGGTCTAGCGCTCCGACGTTGGACTTGACTTCGTGGTCCCTGGTTCGATCCCCGGACTCAACTAAACATGCAGTCTTCGGCTAGTCGTGGGTGCCGTAGTTGTGCCTCTGCCTTCGTCTTTGTGGATATTCGAAGATATTTAATTATTAACTTCTGGCTACCCTACCTTACCCTACCCCATTTACTAATTTAAACATTTCCTGATAAAAATACATTATGACTATATTATATATATACCAATTTAACCAACTTCGGGACGTAACGACCTTATCGCCATCGTTTCCTGAATTACTCCATCAGTACGGTCAGTCATAACTAGGTAATATGCTTGTTTCCGCCGCCATAACGTCAATGCTTGCCATTATCTGAAGGGTAAGGTAACTGGTGATGGTGGTGGTGGCGACGCACCTGGAACATCTATGGTGTATATAGACCCGGTTGTTCCCATAACACAAACCGCCTACTTATTGCCTGTTACATAAAACAAAAAAACACGCACTTTGTCGTGGGGATGTAACGACTCCATTGCATACTTGTTAAATTATCTGATTATTTCGATTTTTAGCTCTTTTAGCATGACCAGGTGGTGAAATCTTACAACGATTACCATACCCCTACCATAACGTAAGTGTTCACCATGGTCTTCTTCCAATTTAAAGGAGGTAGAGGGTAGTCGATAAATTTATTGCCATTAGATCAGGTAGCAAAAGAAGGCGCCCTATTACACTACAACCTATAAGGATTTAACCCAATAACGATAACATTTTAGGTGTTTGTAGGTGACGTACGTACTTACTATCATTGGGATATTCGTCTGCTTAAAAGACAAACCTTTTATGTTTAAAACCAATGAATTATGAACCTCCTTGCATAGGTTTACCTATTTATGATAATCAAATCAGAATTTGCCCGCTTACAACTGTCGTAACAAAGACCGGTAGACAGACAGACAAACAAAGATTTCATTTCCTTAAACAAACAATTTTCAAAGCAATCAGTAAATAAATGGGAATAGTTCGCACGTTTGCACTTCGCTATCCACGGACAATTTCAGAGTTAAAAAGCGCTAAAAGCATTGTAAATTCTAAGGGCGAGTACACATGGTACTACTTATTGATATAGCCTGTTCTTTTAATCTCAGAGACTGAATTGACAGGCGTAAATGTCAATTTTACAAATAATGATACCTGTGTTTTAATTGTAGTGGTGTCTTATGATGCCGATTTTTTCAAAACGTAAATTAATGCCGATTTTTGAAGAATTAAAAACCTAAATTTCTTTGTTACTTCAACCCTAAATTTATTAGCCACTTTTAACTAACATTGAAAAAGATAACATTACTTCAAAGATTATTTTTATTTATTTAACATTTATATTAAAAAAAAACAATAAGTGTAAGTATACAAATTTTGTTTTGTAAAAATACAGATCCATTCTAAATACACATGTTACGATTTTCCAGAGTAACTTATAAAAATCGGTAATAGATTTTGTGAACGTTTTTCGATAGTGGTATGACACTATTTATGAACTGCAAAAACTTACAACATTGCTAATTTTAGTCTCTGAGATTAAAAAACAGGCTATAGTTTTGTTTTGCGGATGTATGAGCGGTGGAGATCACTTGCTATATTTGAAAACGAAAAAAAAAACATTAAAATTGTTTTTCTAATCTTTACTATTTGATGAGGTTTTATAATATTTACCGCCTAGCGTAGACGCCTAACTACACTCACCAATCGCGAGGCTCGGGTTCGATTCCCGACGGGGGCAGGCATTTGTGTGACGAACATTTATATGTCTGCATTTCTGGGCCTGGGTATTTACTAAATTTATTCTGGTATCTATTTAAGTATTTCTATGTATTAGTATCGTTGACTACCCAATCTTATTATATACAAGCATATAATTTGCTTACATTGTGGTTAGATTCAATTTGTGTAACATGACCAGGAATATTTATTTATTTATGTATCAACCTTATGTGACATAAACTACAAACATTCTCCTACACTTATTACTACATATTTTAACTTTAAGTTTTTACGTAAGTACGTATCACTGAAGAGGTAAGCAGAGGTATAACCAGGGTTAGGACTAAGGTACTACTAACTTAGTGCAATGCCATATAATTATAATATATAAAGCTATTACCTATATAAATTTACATGAAATAAATTTTAGCGCCATTGTGAAAGAAAATTGTTATAGTTTTTTTTCGTAATTATTGAACTTCGTATATATAAACTGAATAAGTTAGTTAATTCAGGTGGCATTTAGATTAATCTTGTTCAGTTAAAGTGCACAAGTGAAGTATTTATGGAGAAATTATTAATGATGTAATTTATTTAGAAACACTTGTACTTTCCACAATATATTTTTTTTTATTTTTATAATTTAGCCAACCGGTTTCAATGTACAAGCATCATCAGAGCTATATAACAACTCTGCTGATGATGCTTGTATAGCGAAACCGGTTGGCTAAATTATAAAAATAAAAAATAATAAAATATACTGTGGAAAGTACAAGTGTTTCTAAATAAATTACATCAAGAATGGAATTCCACCAAGCTCCGACGATAAGAAGTATAGAATCTGAGAAATTATTAGTTTATCATGTTTTTTATTATTTCCTTCTTTGCCGCTAAACTTCACTAGATGAGCTTAAATAAAGAGGTTATCATTTTACCCAAAACTTAAAATGACTAACTATGACGATTAATGACCAAGTTTGAACAATTTAAAACCTATTTTGTTAAATCGAGTAACTTAATGAAAATTTTAACTAGAATAATGGCAAATGCTGACGCTAGTGTTAAAAACTGAAGAAAAAACGTTAACACATTAGTAGGTACACAAGTAATCTCCTGAAGTAATTATCATAAAATTCAAAAATTTCAGTATCCCTCAATAAAATGTGCCAACCAATTCAACCACGTTAACTTTCAAACAAAAAAATCCGCATTGAAATGGTATACCATTCGTTTAGGATTTAGGATGCCAGGATGCCAGAGACATACACACACACACACACACACACACACACACACACACACACATGCAAAAACGTCTTATTTATAACACCTCAATTGTTGTGTCCAGGGCTAAAAATACAACAATCAAAAAAACCGCCTCGAAGTTGGTCAATCCGTGAAAAGGTATGATGCCGCCATACACACCTTGTTTTTCGTCGAGGGCTAGAAATATATTTGGACTATATATAAGTATATATACCACGATCGTCTCATATCATCATAAGAGCTGTATGCATGTTGACCTCTTACTTAAAAAAGTTAAATCATGCGAATCTGAGTGGACTAAAAGTTGATTTTTAGGCAACCTTCTTTTTTATTATTTACAAAAGGCAGTGAACAAGCACGCGCGGCTCCCTGGTGGTAAAAATAACCGCAGCCTAGGAGACAGACACCATAGATGGTAAAGGTGTGCCGCTGTCTTGTGGCCGGGATGTCAGGCAATTGTGCAAGTCTACCGGCTACCGCATTGTCCGGACCGGAACATGACAGAGTCATTATGGCGGCTGGAATAGGTAAATCGCTGGATCCCTAGCCTAGCAAATTGCTGCACAGCACTCTACCACCAATGGTCTTGTTGGTAATGACCCGTTTGGCCTTTGCTCACCTCTTATAATCTGCTAAGCAGGACGGTAGATGGTCAATTCTACATAGAGGACCAGGAAAAACACTGAGGGGACATGGAAAAATACATGGGAAACACAGACCAAAACGGGGGATAGTTAAATATGTATATAAAAATGACCGCCGTTATGCACAGACCTTTACAAAGTTAGCAAGCTATCGAGTAAACAAACAAACACACAGGTTTTATGTTACTAATGCATCACAAACGCGAACCCGCCGGGAATTGAATTTATGACTACATTACAAAGACCTTACTTTGAACTGTGCTACGTATTACATAATTCAAACAAATATGTTCGTTTAATTTATGTAATTAGGTACTTACTTAATTTTAATTTAAAAGTAAAAACTTATTACTTTTAAACTATATATTAGATCTATGTTTAAGTGTCTAATAATAGTGTGTATTTAAGTGATATATGTTTAAAAAAGTATATCTAGATTGTATGAATAGGGTAATGAATGTGAAGGAAGCCAGAAAAGTTTGTCAGGATCGTGAGGTCTGGCACTCGATACTCTCTGCCTACCTAGTAATGGACTTGACGTGAAGTCATGTATATATGTATATTTAAAAAAAGCAATAACCTCCAACAAAACCAACATACAATATAGATAAGATCCTTCTTCATCACGTCAGATGTCAAACATAGTTTTCCTACAGTCGAAAGATAAAAAAGTATCCTTTGTTCGTCTTCTGGTTCTAAGTTCCTTTTCAGTTTTCAGCCAAATCGGTTAAGCCATTCTTGAGTTATAAATAGTGTAACACACACGACTTTCTTTCACATATGTGTATTTATAGATGTATCCAATCGATCAAGTCAGGTTTCAAACGAAAATTCTGTGTCGAAATCGGTCCATCCATTAGAAAAATATGAAGCTACAGACAGACAAACTCACACATACATCGAAGACATCAGTCTCTCCGTCGACGAGGTAGCAGGCACGATTTTCAGAGCTCTGGATTTTTGTCTTTTTTTTAATCATTAAAGAACATGACCGACCTGAACCAAGTTATAGTTAAATATGTTTCGGAATAAATAAAATTTAAATGCAGTTAATCTGTAAAAAATTACTTAGTTCACATACCTAATTAAAAAACTGAGATTTGTTATTGATTTCCCGGGCATTTCATTTTCAGATTCAGGCCAGGTGGCAATAGGATTAGGTACCTTAAAAGAACCTACAGCTTTTTAAATAAAAATAAATCTTAAGTCGGTTCACAAATGACGGGAAATCTGTTAACATAGGTACCATAAAAACATAGAAGTCGCACATAACTCCTTCATCCCTTCACACCTTCTCGGTAAAAGACAATCAAACTTTAAAATACAGATATTTAGGTTCAACACACAAAATATGGTGACCCACGCCTGGAATCGAACTCGAGCCTCGTGGATGGTCGGTTGCATTCCATCGGCAAACGACGCGGCCAAAATAACTACAACAAGAAATAAGACAATACAATTAGCGGTGGACTTACTTTTGACAAGTGACTTGCTTTTGACTTTAGATTGTATTTGTTAAGCAATTTATCAAGATGGATTTACTTATAAACAAAATAGCCGGGATATTTTGGCATAATTTCATAATAATTTTTTGAACCGGAACACTACAATAGTGAGCACTGATATTATAATTGCGGGAAATAGTCTAATATAAATATTGATGAACTGAGAACCTATCACCATGTTTGACTAACTGTACTTGGGGATTGTCATTTTAGTATAGCTTGAAGATTACGCTACTGATGATGGAATCATCACGTTCCAATTCCAATATTGCCAGAGGTCACATTTATTCAACAATCAGTATTCGGTGTGAGGAGTGAGTAAAGTTCATCGCTGTTTATGGTATAGTGACGTAACGGCTACATTGCATATTGGCTGAGGTGCTGGGCCAACATATCAGTTCCCAGTAATTGCTTTTCACAAGACTTCCAATATTGCTAAGGTTGGCCTCTACGAGAAAACAGATATATAGACGATATTAGTAATCACTGTCCAAAGATTAGCCTGCACTGTTGGAAATTTTCAATTCCACACACTACTAAAGTTATGAATGATAAAGTCTGTCTGTCTGTTTCTCTTTCCGGCCGAAAACTGATTTTGTTAAAATTTGATATGTCTATATTTTTTTTCAAAAATCAACTCTCGAAGGACTACAATAGGCGACGAAAGTTTGTATGAAAATAGTTACTATTTTACCGAATAATAAATAAATAAATACCGAATGAGCAGGCGGCTTTTTTATTTGGAAATAACAAATAACCGTCGCTACACCACATAGATACCATGACTACTACTGGAGCCTCGTCCATTTATGCAAGTCTACCGGCCACCTCATTCTCCAGTACTGAATACTGAATAATACTGAATAATACTGAATAATACTGAATAAAGTACTGAGTACTTTGGCACAGGAATTAGTTTTACAGTGGTACTAGATAGATAAATTGTTATGTAGCACCTTTTACTTAGTACCTATCTAGCACAAAGTTGATGTGGTTAATAGCAAAACACCTTTTAACTACCAAACAAATATATGAGTAACTCTCCATGTTGGCCAACATGGTAGGACAATATGGCCGACAGTGTATTGCAACAAACGTGTGTTGCAGCCATTAGAATGGCTCGAGCACTATGAAGCAACACTACATCAATTCGTTGATCAAAATTAAATTAAACATGTAAAATATTATATTGTATTTGCATATAAGGACAAGGAGCCATGTATACAAGTCTACTGGCCACCTAATACTCCAGTACGGAATAATACAAGTGCGAACACTTACGCTATGGTACAGAAATCAGTTTGACAGTGGAACCAAGATAGGTAAACTGCTGCACAGTACCTTCGAGCTAGTACCTATCTAGCACATAGATTGCCAATGTTGACGTCATTAATAACAAACCACAAAATATACGAATACCTCTCCACGTTGGGCCAACATGGTAGGTCAATATGGCCGAAAGTGTAATGCAGATAGTGTGTGCTGGAGCCAATAGAATGGCCCGAACACTATTGAAGCTACACTACATCAATTCGTTGATCAAAATTGAATTAGAGATGTGAAATTGAGTGACACGGTCACTTATCACTAAGTGGAAATATAGGGGGAGCATTATTTTACTTTTTGAACGGAATTTGAAAGTTTTAAGCCTCATAAAGACGTCAAGGTTTTAAATTTAGCGGTCTGGTGTTAGACTTTACATTATGAGGTCCCAGGTTCAATCCCCGGATCGGTCAATAAGTAGAAAATATGTTTTTTTTTTATATTTTATTTTTTGTGTTTTTATTAATTTTCTGAATAAACAACGTTGGCCAGGATTTAATATGTGCCCTGTCGGCGATAGGCTTGCCATCTATCATATTGTGGGATGTAGTGTATTCGGCTGATCGTTGGTACCCAGATTAATACGTTTCTAATTAAAAATATATTACCAGCATTTCGATATCGTTAATCAACAGGATAACAACTGGAACTATGACTTTTATTCAAAGAAAAGTAAATTAGTATTGATCCTTATAGGTCCCAGTTAAAATTTAAGCTAATTTTAAAATATGTCAAGAAGGATTTGTATTTGTACTGAAAGTTTCGAAGTGGGTAACAACATAGATCATAGATACTTCACCTGCTATTGAAATCAATTACCTAATCTGCTTATGAAAGAAAGAAATTGACCTTACCTATTCCTGCCGCCATAACTTCATGACGTGTTTCGGTTCGGAGGATAAGGTAGCCGGTCAACTTACTTTTGCTCGAGGCCTAATATCCCGACCTCAGGTTGGCAAGGCACCATTACCACCTTTGGTGTCTCTAGGCGGCGTGAATTTCTTACTATCAGGAAATCCGTCTGCTTGTTTGCCTTCCTATGACATAAAAAAAGCTATGTGGAAAGGATGAACGACAAAAGATTGACAAAGCAGATATACAGGATTACTTCTGAAGCACCAGCCAAATTTTGAAAAATTATTCGTAATCGATATCACTTTCAATCTATGAAAAAACTAAAAATAAAAAAAATATATACAATTTTTACAAAATACAAAATACATGTTTATAACGTAAACAAAGCATAAAACTAGTACCCTTCGACCGAAGTCGTATTCGTAGGCTTTTGACGTCATGTCTCGTACTAGATACAATATAGCGTGACAACAAGTAAAGCATTTTTGCGGACTGTTTTAAATGAATGTTTATGAAAGTAAGATATATTACAATTGGGCAATAATATTTAAAATGCGTTACCATCAAACCTATACCCCCTTATATTAAGATTTGGCCAGTCCTTTTAATGTTACTCTGTATATTGTCAATGTGGATGGAAGTAGTTTATTCGGAAGACTTACATTTCAGGATCAAGAATAGGGGAATCTGAGGTTAGTGTTATGATTTTCTGAAACCGACGTGTTTGTATGAGCAGGGTAATGCATGTGGAGAAAGCTAGCCTGGTCTGAAAGGGATGTAAGATTTGGCACTCGACTCTCTCCACCTACCTCATAAGAAAGTTAGCGTGAAGCTATATATGTATTCTGTCTTTATAAGACGACGACATACTTTTTGAAAGCCTTACTCTCCTTTACAATCGGATAAAAGTCACGATAGCAAATCGTGTATCACTATCAGACCTTGTAATAGTGTTGCCTACTATTTCGCAACAGTGACTAACTGCCCAGTAATTTTATATGTCACAACTCTCAATTGATAGTGACACAGATTTAATAAGTGTTTCTATTGCTGACCACATTGATCTTAACTTTGTAACCTACTTAGTAGAGGAAGGTTATGGCTTTCATTTTATAAATATTTTAGTGTGTGTTTGTTAGACTAACAAACATATGTTAACCCCAGTTAAGAAAAAATAGTAAAATATTTGTTTTAGAAAATGTTATTATTTTATTGTCATATCTACTAGCTGTTGCCCGCGTGGTTAATGGTCCCCCAGGAACATTTTTTTGGAATCAAAACTGTCTTATGTGTTAATCCAAGTAACCCTCTATCTGTAAGTCAAATTTCATAAAAATCGGTTTAGCAGTTTTTGCATGAAAGAATGTGTGCATTATTGTTACGTACGTATGACTTTCTATTAAACAATCAAATATAAATATTCAAATCACCTGAAATACAATGTGAATTAGTATAGTTACTAGTTAAATTATGCGTTTCGACTGTATTCGTCAAGCTCCGGAAATCCAAATGTATTTTAAAGATATCTATAATATAGAGTTATTACTACATAATTAAACATTCCGATTAAATTTAGTTTAGGTCAGCCAATTTAAACACAAACACATAAAGCGTGAAAAGAGTAAAAATTGTAAAACCGAAGCGCATAATTTAAACTATACTTAGTAGGTGTACTAGAAGTATATTACACTTAGTACCAAATCTAAACTTAAAAAATAACATATCCTGACTGACTGATTTATCATCGCAGAGCAAAAAGTTACAGCCATGAATTTTGGTGTGTAGGACCATTTTTTTGAGTAGACACCTACTAAGGATGGAATTTTGGAAGTGCTAACCCTGGGGGGGTGAAACAGGAGTTGAAAGTTTGTATGGAAGACCATCATTTTTAAGTGAGAAACATGAGAGTCTATTTTTGGGCTACTTTTTAAAAAATAGTAGAAACGTATTTAAGCGTTTCTGGAAATTCTACCCCCAAGGGGGTGACATAGGGGTTGCAAGTTTGTATGAAAGTCCTCATTAATGGCTATTGAATAATAATAAATGAAAACGTTTAAAAATTATTAAGTTATTCATACAGTTTTTAATTCAACCAGTTCAGTGAATATATTAATTGCCACAGCAAAGCCGCGGGTAACAACTAGTACTTAATAATGTACGTTAAGAAAGCATGACAAAGACATTAGGTATTATAGAAAAATATATTTTATATTATTATGTAAACATGCTAATATTTTGTTTGTTTCTGTATAACGCATATAACAATGCAAAGAAAAACCGTTTAAAAGCTTAACCTTTTAAGGTTAACATAATAGGCATCAGCTAAGTGATTATTAGTCAAAATTATTCAGTCCATATTGCGCCATAACAGAAAACCCCATAAAGCCTTACGAGCTTTGCAAGCTTAAAGCTTGTTTGTGGCATTGCACTTTTTCAATGAAGCTTACGTCGCGTTCATTTTAAGCTTTCATTTAACTCTGAGCTTTTTTTAAAATTAACTGCGGTATTTTATAATAATTATTAATCTCATTTCATATATTTTAAAGTTTTGTTGAAAAGTATTTAAACGCAAAAATGTTGATGTTTTTAAAATAAGGTTTTGTAGGTGGTTTTTAAAAATGGCGTTGAAAGTTCGTTTCAAAGCTTGAACGCGTCGGTAAGGGGTATGCACGGCGGGGGAAAGGGAGGAGCCGCATGCGTATCGGGGGTCGAGGCAGCATTCCAGTAGTTCGCTTGAGCGCCGCGCGGCGCTACGCTTGCCCGTTCTAATCGAGACGCTCGCTCATATACAAAGAACGCCTCAGTATTGTAAAAAATCTGTGATGTATTGATTAATTCCAACGTTTTCCAAACACAAAACCTCCAGTTGGATAAATTAAGTCGCGTTCCGCGTGCTACAAGAACATTTTAAGTGAACATTGTTAAGTTTAAAAGGGGCCACGTCCTATGGAATTCCACTTTTATCGATGAATAGAATCTTGTGGACGAACATGGTGGACTATACCGTGCGATGAGTGAATTTGTCCGTGTTATTCTGTGAAATGTACGTTTTATAATGAAACCAGTCGAGAATAACGTCTAAATATGGATTGGTATGCGTATGCTTAGAAAAAACTGACTGGGTAGTTGGATAATGAGTGATAGTTTACGGTAAATATACAAGAATGGTGTCTTTAGCGTATTTTGGATTGCGGCAAGCGCCCTGGACACTCATAGTTCTCATTTTCTTCATCGAAAGCGTGATGGGGAATTATGCAAAATCGTTTTACATACATTGGAACACAACAAACAGTATATTTAGAATAGACAATACAGACCATGTATTTGATTTGAATAAAGGGAATGCTCAGTTCGAATACGACCAAGTGAATATAATATGTCCAGTGTATCCACCAGGGACTTTTGACGAGGATACGGAAAAGTATATAATATACAATGTGAGCAAAGAAGAATATGATACTTGTAGGATAACTAATCCAAATCCGCGTATAATTGCTATATGCGATAAACCGCACAAATTGATGTTTTTCACCATAACATTTAGACCGTTTACACCTCAACCTGGTGGGCTAGAGTTCCTACCAGGAAAAGATTATTATTTCATATCCACATCGAGCAAGGATGATTTGCATCGGCGTATTGGTGGTCGATGCTTGAGCCATAATATGAAGCTAGTATTCCGTGTGTGTTGTAAACCTGAGGATCAGTCACCACTTCCTCCGCCACAACCAACTTTACCACCACCTCCACCACCGCCGACTATCCCCCCAACAACAACGACTACGACAACAGTCAAACCTGTGACTAAAAAGACGCACAAGTATGATAAGACACCTAATGAGGTTGTAAAAAGCGAAGAGCTTTCCTATTCTCGCGGAGCGGCCCTAGCTTCATCTCTTGCGTTGGCTTTGGCTGCGAGCGCGGTTTTGGCACCCCTGGCTCGGTGAATGTGCGCTAAAGCGGCTAGACCACCGCGACCCGATCTTTTGGATAAGCCTTGTTCGACGCATACAACTCAAACTCTACAATCCCTACACTATCCCGACTCTCTAGTCTTCACGTGAATTTGTGTGCTAAAACATTGTGAACAAAAAAACAGTGTTAACCTTTTGGATGTTACGGTTATGTGTTATGTGGATTGTGGATTCTCAAGTTGTAAGTACGTAGTCGGTCAAGAGGAGTGAATTTTTGACTGAATATTTGTGCAAAATTCCTAGTTATTCTCCAGAAAGTTCCATGACAAATTTTAGTTTGTAAGGAACGTTGAGAGCCTAATTTTTACTATTATAATTAAAGTATATTTGGCCTATTAATTAATCGAACTATTATACATGAAAGGATAGCAAATGCTGCGTAGATACGAACTCATTTAAATATACATATAAGTATATAAATATAAAAAGGTTAACGCGTATTATGGTAACATAGGTTTCGTAAACCTTTAGGAATTAAATTTTTATATTTTCACTAATGCAATGAAGGATATTTGAATAAGAATTAGGATTCAAGTAATTAGGAGAAATCTTATATAGAACGAGTTAGGTAGATTTTTACTTTAGTTCAAAAGACACTTTATTTTCTAATAATCCTAACGCTTAGAACTTATTTATACAAAAAGAGGACAAGTTGAAAATCTTGTCTATAAACTGTGATTTTGGTTTTATTTAGAATGTAATATTTTCTCTATGCTTTCGTATGTGATAATTAAAAAAATATGTAATGCATTTTTCACCTCGTTATTTTAATTTTGACTGATTTCATGCTTTTTTATTATATAAGCATTTTCATGCATTTATTTCAAGCTAATAGTTATCAGTTTTATGACTTTTAGTCACACATAATAGAATTCATTACTGGCTATAAGTTTAAGAAGCCGTTTAATTTATTATAAGCTTAACATCACAACTTCAACAGATATACACACATGACATCAGATTTAAACGGTTATCTCATAAGGCGTCAATTACACAATCAAACACGTTCGTCAATTCCATCAAACATGAATTACCTACTTTAGAATGTTTTAACAAATGTAATGAAATGGGCTCTGTGCAAATATCAGTCACTTCCGTACATGCTAGGTTAACTGTCAGTCATAGCTGTGACTGTGACTAAACTGACAGGAAACCTTACCGTGTACTGGGCATCTATCATTAAAACGTAATTCAAGATTGATGGAATTAACTGATGATTGCATGACTGTGTGGACGTCCAACACAAACATAGGAATAGTCATATTCTTTTAATGGCACTAAGTAATTTAAGTAACCTTATTAAATTAGTTGTTATTAAAAGTAAAATCTAATGTGTTCAATTTAAATATAAAAACACCAAATGATGTGACTAAAATACTTAACCTAAGTAATTTAGTCAATTTAATTCTCATGAGAAATTGAAATGAATGTTTCACTAACACTGAGGTAAATAACTAAAATTACTTGGCAGTAAGTAATTTAGTTAGTTGTAGTGACAGTTTAGTTCTGAAAGTCATTTAGATTTTTAAGAACACTTACGAACATTTCTACATGATTAACATTGTTATCAAATATTTAGTTAATTTGGTTGATCCAACTGGAACTTCTGATGTCACTGTGTAAATATCAACGGTGCGTGCCGTTTGGACGAATCGTGAAATTAACATTTCACGTAATGAAATAGTCAAATAGTTAAATATTAGTGAAATAGACCGGTTTTCAGTTAGACATACGCATTTAGTGGCAGTCGGATATATTTTTAAAATAGCGCATAAGCAAACGTTGAAATTTCACACTGTATTTTCTATAGCCTGGTGAAGTTGTAAAAACCTCGTAGTTAGCAACATACCTATTAGCCAATTCAAAAAAAACTGTATTTTGTTGAATTTGGTCATAGTAATATTGAATTGTTTAGATAATAATATATCTTTAATCGCTATAATTTAGACAAAACTAAACAAATGATAAGTCTCGCAGTCGATTTCATTTGTTATTCATAAAAAATATTAATTGCCTGTCAACATTTGCGAAGAGCTCTCAAAAAAATTCTACATGTTTCTGAGTGTCATCAATAATTTATGTAAATCTATTCTCGTCAATCAAGTCGATATGACAGTCGTTTTAAGGTTTAAGTTATAGATTTTGTTAAAAACTAACTAGACGATCTGGAAAAATACATCATTTTTAATATTTATACAATAATTTTGTCTTTGAAATGGGTTATAGTCTTCTACACTTATTAATCTACTTTTCTTTCGTTATATTTTGGCACTGGTGTAAGTCACGTTGAAATTTATTTTTTAATACACCAGCGTCGTAATTCAATTAATCAAAGTCAAACTGTCAATCAGTTAAAATTAATTAAATTGATTAAACTACAAAAAGAAATTACACTAGAGGCAAAAGTATTTTTTGAGTGACTAAGTTGGTTTAAATTGACCTATCTCAGATTTGTAAAAGAATTATAAAAATTTAATCGAACTTAAAAAAATAAAAATTTTGTTTGTGACACAAACAAAATGAACGTATGATATTTTTTTTAATTTTAATGATTTACATTCAAAGAATATGAATTAGTAACTTTTTAAGTAAATTAATACACAAATATATCAACAATAAAAAGAATACAAGTTTTCGAACAAAATCCTAGCTGTGACCTAAGTAAGTACATATTCATAGTAGGTACTCAACTTCGGAAGATGATAAATTGTTAATGACAAAGTTAATAAAATAAAAAAAAGATTAATAAATTGAAACAGATATTATACTCGTATCTTAAATCCAGAAACATGTAACGGAAATCACATAGTTACAAGTTTCGCAAGTTTTTTTTAAATGTTAAGAAAAAGGTAGATAAATTAGTAATGGGTTGAATTCAATGGTTAGCTGCTGCAATAATTACCTACAATTTTACACCGTTACTCTTGTATCAACTTTGATTAAACTTTTCTGAAGTTACTTTTGGATGATGTAGCTTTCTGTTTGTAACATAACAATTATACACATAAGAAGACATCTGAATTCGCTTGGGTTTGAATCTTGCCATTTTACTCCAATTAAGGTATTTCTTGACTTTAAACAGACTTAAAGTAGATAATGCGGGTATCTCAGTGCAAAAATTTAAATTTTAAATTACCGTCCAATTTATTGTAGTAAAAACACTGAATATTGGAATATATTTATAACATCTGTTCAATGGCTGCTAGCTTTGTTAAATCAAGTTTTGAAGCAAGTAAGAGCATAAATTTTAAGATTCTTATCTAAATTATAGATATTCGCCAACTCAGTAACGAGCGAAATAACAAGACGAAATTCCACAATATAAATAATAGCCTAGTTTCGTATACCTTAAGTTTTTGTTTAATCAGATCTTAACAGTGATATTTGGTTTTAATAAATCTTCATTTTTTTAAGTTAATCTAAAATTGTCAAATCGAAGATTTGTAATTGCTAAATTAATTTTTGGAAGGATTATTTCTTTATTGGCTTAAAACGTAACTATAATGAGGCTTAGAGTTAACTTTCTAAAGCTTTTTTAGGGATTTTAAATTTTCATAGCTTAATCATATGTGTGGCAAATTAGTTCAGAATTCACCATTTACTCCATGTATGGCCGGGAAATATGTATGAAATTATCACTTACGTATTCAAAAACAAAATGGTTCCTCCCAGGTTAACATAATATAGGACATGACTGGGTTTCTAAATCTTTTCGCTATATAATACAATTCATTTTCATTAAGGCTATTATGTTTCGTGAAATCAAGTTTTTAGGTCAGTGAATTTCCAAATAATACAGCACGGTGTATATGAGTTAGGTGTTGTTATTACAGTTAGCAGAACTTAATTAGATTTTTAGTTATACCTTTATTTGTAAATGAACAATTCGGATAAAATCGTTATGCCTCGTATTAATGTTATTAAATCTCATTGAATTTTGAGGTTGCATATGAGGCTGCGATAGAAACAAATAAAAAAAGGTTCATGTTACATAATCTTAAGGAAATTAAAAGTTAACTCATCCAAGCAACAAGAATATTTAAAGTAATTAAACATGGAAGTTTCATTAAAGTTAAATTTAATGCAACCAACATTTCAAACTATTTTATCTTGCCTTTTGACATAACAGACGTTAAGTATTTGTTAAATAGACCTGAGTACCAGGTTTTGTCCCCTGAGGTTTAATTGCATCAATCAAGTCGTAACTTTGTCTTTAATAGAATAATCTAGAAATAGGATACTTTTTATTACTGTCCTTAACTTGTGCAATATAATACTGGATGTCATTTTATTTTTACTCCTTGCCAGAGCTTCAAAGAGGTAATTAAAAATAATTGCGAAAACATTGTTTAAAAGTGTTTTCAATTTGTCGAAATATAATGAGTGCCAAGATCACTAATTGCTAATTAAGCATTCAGTTTATTTGCGTTAAAATCTTAGGAACATATAATTGGATAGACAATCGCACTAATTAACGTCACAAAATAAAACTCAGGATAGCCAAGTAATGTTAATGTAAAACTAATGTTAGCAAAACAATTATATTTACGTTGTGGGAATTTCCAATTAGTTTGAAGATGGCCGAAAATTATTTTTTACAGCGTCTCAAAGAAATCATCTAAAATTAGTCATTAATGAGTCATTAGTTGAGTAACGGACGGTCTAAATGTCTTTTAACGCGGAAGATGTTTCTATTGATCGTCCTAATGCAACGCTTCATGTATCGTAAATTTACCGAAAGATAATTAAAAAAACACACGCTGTTTGAAATTCCGAACAAAAATAAACAGAAAAAAGATAAATGGAAACAATGTAACTAGTCTAATGCATTGTTTGATAAACATCAGATTTAAAAATAAAAGTTGAAATCTTTGAGACACCGTTTGCTTCCATATGTTGAGTGCTTCTATTTTTATATAAGCTAAACAGTTTGAATATGGCTAAGCGTTTCGTAGTGCTTGGCAGCTTTTGGCTATTTTAAGAAGACGACCCTGAAAGGATTATGAGTATGATGCTCACTAATGAGTAATTTATAAAATTTCTTGCTTGAAAGATATAATGGAAATCATTTGAAGATCCTCTATGAAGAAAGCATGTTTCCTTAATGAATACTATTACAATAAGATTACATATTTGCAATAGCAAATGCTTTCTAAACTATAATTATAAAGTGAAATTTAATGAAAGCTAAGGAACTACATTCACAAAATCTAACGCTTAACTAATTATAAAAATATTTAAAAGAAATTGTGAGATAGTAAAGGTTTTTGACAGAAATAATAAATCAGCGACGAATACATTACTGTGCATTAACGAAATCAACAAGACAGTGTAAAACGCTAAAACAAAACTAAAGATACACGAATTACTTCAAAGAAATCTTCCTAAAATTAATTGATGACCTCATATTAGTTAAACTACGGGTTGGGAACGTATGTACGTTATTTTTATCTCGGCGGTGTATTCATCAGCCGTCTTCTAACGTAGGAAGTAAATTGAAAGACAGGAAAGTTTTTCATGCGCAATTACCAACACATTAGCTTCAAATTTAGTTTGTGTTCCCAATTTTGCAATAAACTGAAAAGAGATGTAATAAAGTAATGACGACATGTGTTTAGTATTCCCGCAGTCTTCAAAATTGGTTATTAAAACAATTAAAGAATTATCTCTAGAGTTCCAACTGAGCACTTATCATTTTAACTGAAATTAAAAAGTGCTACATTTGCAAACATTTATTAAACATATACCTAATAAACATTTTTTTGTTGAACTGGAGTTAAAGTTTTTAGAGATCAGGGAATAGTGATACGTTCTAACTTTATGAAAGAATTTGGGAGGTTTGCAGCATACCTAAAAAGAAACAACTATTGTTCGTTGAAAAAATGTGTTATCATCCTGGTAACGCTGCATATCAGTTAAAGAAAGAAATTTTAGAATTTCTGAGCTTGATCGGCGGTTTTGCTAGGTTGATGACGATTTTAATGTGAGCATCTTAAATATAGTTTTAAGTTTATCTAAAATACAATACAGTGTGAAATTTGAATGTCAAACCAGCATTTTTCTCTTAGTATTTCTCTCTCATATTAGTTTTCGGTTAGTTGTGCTGTGTACTTAGTAAGTATAATTAATTGCCTAAAAATGATAACCTCATTTTTGAATCTCGAAAACAGTCCGCTAGTTATAATGATGGAAGTGAATAATTTATATTAAACTAATTCTTGGGTGTATTCCAACCGCACAGTGATATAGTGGAAAAATAAACGATATTCCATATGAAAACGAGACGTCGTGACTTAGTAGACATTGATTGCGAAATTTCAATCGTAAATCATTTAAAATGTTACGGAACGGAATTTGTATCGTTAAACATTTAAAAACAAGAAATAAAATGAAGAGAAGTTTTTAAATGTTGGAACATTTTATTAAGTTGTTAGTACAAATCGTAAATTTAAAACATCAAAGTTCAGTTTTATAATGATTGACAAAACTGTAATATCTGTTTCAGTATGTCCTGTATTATAACAGCTTTGTTAATACACTTTGATAAATTGTTTAAAACATTTGCATTTCTATTTCATAAAAGCTTTAAATTTAAATATTAATGTAAAATAGTCTAACATTATTAAATAATTACTTTACATGGACACTGTTATGTAGTGCTTTATTTTTTACAAGACATCAAGTATCGGCATTGATTTTCAAGCAAGTGGTTATAGATACGAGTCACAATTTAGAAAAAAAGTGTTGACTATTACACAGGCTAATATTTTGTTAAAATATCCACTACGTTTTTTATTCAATCATCGACAAGTTCGATATTTTTATTGGGTGTCAATAACACATAACTTTGTTCAAATAAGGTAATTGTTATGGCATTAAAAACTAAACCCACTTGAAATAATACATTTAATTATGTAAATCAGATGTGGTAAGGCCAAATGTCAACTACTGGTATTAATGCAAATATGTTTATAAAATTTTAATCATTTACCAAATTGTTCATTAACGCCCATTTTACCGATTTATTACAAATCAATAAACGTTTTGTTTTAATTTGGTAAGATGTTTTTGAATTTGTCAAAACCGTTTCACTAGAAAAATATTCTGTTGTAATTGCAACATTTGAACTTCAATAACATTCATCAGAAGAACGTAAATGCAAGTAAATAGTAAATTAATTTATTAATTTACTATAAAAAGTTTTTTGAAATTGATTTTGATCAAAGAATTGAATAAGGAACTTTGTATTTTTTCTGATGTTGATAATTAAATTATCAAGAGTTTTGATCCTTTGTGATGAACATTTAATAACTTCTTTCATTTTAATTTGCTGGCTTCCAAAGTTATTCAATACCAGCAAAATTAAAATTGTTACCTGGTACTTTGGAAATGTCCTTAATTTTATGATACTTGATTATTTGTAAAACGTAATCTTCGTACAGTTATTAGGTAAATGTTTATCCAGTGATTTGTCAAATGTCATCTTAAGAATGACTTTAATGATTTCATTTTATATGTAATATATAGTTGAGTGTTACACTGGATTTAGTTTTTTTTTCTTTCTTATCTTATTTTACAAGGTAAGATTCTTTTAACAACCTTTTAGTGTAACATTTTAATATAATTTATTGATTTGAGTCCAAAAACAAACAGTATTGCATAGTCAGATTGAAAATTTGGATACAGTTCTTGCGGTTTTAAATATTTCTGGCAGCTAAATCGATGTCTCATTTACTTTTTTGGCAAACGCTTTGTGTATTTTGGCATACATTTTATGCGTTAATCATCAACTGAGTCCGCATATTATGTGCCTTTTAAACTTAACATAGCTTACTAAGCTAACAGTAATAACTGAATTAATTGTATCTATGTGCGTGTTGGAAACACCCAAATAGTTGATAACTTTTAAGGATGAATGTGAGTTTCGTTTAAAATTAATGATGGTAGTTAAACAAACCGTTTTAATAATACAAGGAGGCTGAATCGTCCTGGAACTTGTGCCTGATTTTATCATTCCCCGTGGAGGCTTTATTACGAAAATACTTGGAGCGTGCGAATCGAATTTCAAAGAACAACTTGAAATTTGTAAGATTTCCAATAAGGTAAAGCTTGCACGGAGATTTGGTGAAACTGATTTCTTTGCTCAGTGGAGGTTGTAACGTAATTTTAACTTGCAATCATGACACTAGAGATAATGAGGTGGATGTTTCTGTTTTAGATGTTTCGAATTATTTTAGAGAATGAAATTTCTCACGCGCAACAGTGTTTATGGAATGAACAATGATTTACACAATGAAATGTTATCTTTAGTTTTAAGCTCAGCAGTTTCATTCGACTTAAGTAAGATGTAATATTACCCAAATATAATGTAACTTGAGCAAACAATTAAAACAATTAAGATGACTATCGTCAAGGATTACTTACAAAATTATAACAATGGCATATAACGCAAGAAAAAGAAGATACATAAAACATACTAACATACTTTGAATACATTACTTGTTTTGTAACAATAGTGTAATTTAGACTAATAAATTTAATTCTCTTAGACAATATGTAAAATGGTTTAAACACGGATGAGAAGATGATATAAACTGTCCATAGCATCTGAATGATGTTATTTAGATTAGACTTAATAATTGTGATTTCATCTTGAGTTGAATGTACCCAACTCATCTAGTTATAGCATTCTTCTATGACATGGCATAAAGATATGATATGAAAGCGTGAAATAACGATGTTTAGACACTTCTTAATGCACTTTCAAACATTTCATGCTCTGAGGTTGTAAAATATCCCATCGCGTGTCTCGCTACCAATTTGTAAATTGTGGTCAACCGATAGTATGAAATTAAAGCCTTTTGAATCTGCCAGTGCTTAACGACTATCGCTAATTACTTGAACTTTTAAGTCAGGTTGTAATTCTGTCATAAATGTTTCTTATTAAGATTTCCAACTCAATTTTAAAACATTGAATCAGACGCTACTTTGCGGAAATTCATTATAATAAATGTAGAATAATCGTTCCGCTTATTCTGCGGATCCTGTCTAAATTTTGTGGCGGGAAAAAAATCTTTCAGATGCAGAATGTAATAAACTTAATGATCCCAACATACTCTACCAGGCCACGAATAAGGTTCAAGCTCTGCAAACTAAGTTGGATAGTTTGAGTCATGTCCTTCGCCAACCTTGTCGAAGAACTCACTACAAAGTAAAATAGTCAATTTTGAAGTTGGAATTGAGTTTGTAATAGTATCAGTCATGTGTACCTACATGAATTACTAACACTGCGAACCTTGAAATAGTTACTCAACAAAGGAGGTTTTGTAAGTCAGTTTTTTATTGGGTTCTTTGGTGACTAGAGTTTTAATATCACGGATAGTAAGAAATAAATTATTAATTTAATCTTCAAATTACTTTGAATCTTCGTTTATTGTCTTATTATTCTGAGTTAGTCCCCCGCTGTTTTGCTGGCCTTGGATACTCTAGATATCGCCGAAGTTCCACGTGTAAGTCTTTATGCTATCTCACTAATTATTAATAATAATAACTAAAATTATCAAGGATAGACTAGAAAAGCTCAATCTTGATGACATAAATATTTAATTGCTAAAAGTAATAATTTTTTGGAAGTATCTGACGATATTCTTGGTTGCATTCGAATCATAAGAATATGCTGAGGCATTTTATTCTGAGTTTAAGCCTATCTAAGTTTATCAATGTTGAAAGTAAAAAAAAATAATAAAAAAAAATTGTATGACAAAGACTGAACGCGTTTTGTTTTGTCGATTGTCTTGGCACTATACTTAAACATAGAATCATGTACAGCCGGCAGACCCAGGACCCTATTTATATGACAGAAGGTTGTCCGTCATTAATTATTATTTTACCCAGTGGTATGAAATACACTACTTTATATTCTAATACCTATCAAATGTATGTTATGAATGTCATAAAAATTGGTGAATATATTTTGTAGGAGCACCAGTTTATGGCTCCAAAAAAATTCGGGTCCAATGTAAAAATACGAACAAGGAACTTTAACTTTTGTCTGTTATATTGGACAACTAAGTTTTAAACAGCTTAAGGACATCTATGACAGACTACCCAACCCACTAAACGTAATGCGACAGTTGCAAGCACAGACAGAATACTGAGTTTTAATTCAATACATGTTATTGGTATATATTTTTTTAAACACCTGCTTGAATACGTGACAGTTAGTTTTAACATCTGCTTCATTTCATCTGCCGTAAATTTATAAGTTAATTAGATGTAAAGCAAATAACATGCAGATTAATATTTAAAAATTAAAATTTCATAATTTGGAATAATTAAGCCAAATTCAAATTTGGAACAAGTCAATCAGTCACAAGAATCATTTGAACTATTTATACGATTTCTAATTACTATAATCTAATTATCAATATTTCAAGTTTGAGAAAAAAACATTTTTCTTTATTTAAGTTTTTACTATTTTTGGTGGCACAGTATTAAAGTCGCAATACATTCCGTGTTTACGATATCTTAATAATAAAATGGAAGAATATAGTTAAAAATGTAACAAATTTCATGGTGGTAATAAATAGATATCCATAGACAGCAAAGAAATTGATAAGTGTTTCATCTTGCAGCAAGTAGCTTTTTATGATTGCTATTTTGATGTTTAAAAAAAATTCTAAACATACATAAGCTAAATTTTTTTATGTTATCGTCTTTTAATGAAACGTCTAAAGACTAAAGCGTAATTTTATATAGCTATTGTTTGTAAATGTTACAACTACCAAATTATGTCACGTAGCAATAATAGTGTTGCCAAAAGTAATATTTCAAATACTTGAAGAAAATGAAGCTAGCTAATATGGTGTTACAAATTTAGTTGAGCTTGTAAAGAATGAATAAATTACAGTAAATACTAATTGGAATAAGTCATGATATTATTTCAGCTCGCAAATGAGTAATGTATGAATGAGTCAGCTAATGCTGGTAATCTGATTGGCAAGTACAGAAATAAACAAATTAAACATTTAGTTCATTCATAATACACTACATTTCAAAGAATAATTGACATAAGTGTACTGTAGTTAGTAGTAAGTCGTGTTAGTTACACTATTTATGATTCAAAAACGGCTGAGCCGATTTGGCTGGAAATTGTTGTGAATTTACTTAGAACCAGGAGACTAGAAAAACTAGAAAATACAGCATTTCAATTTTTCCCATACAAATTAAACGGATATAACGAAACAGCATATATTTTCATCATATCAGAATTAACCACTGGGTAATTATGATTCCTCATACAAACTAAACGGTTAAAACGGAACAGCTAATATTTTATACCATCAGAATTAATCATTGATTAGAATTCGGAAGTACTAGACCAGAATCAAATATACATTTTATATGATTTTAAATCGGATTTTTTTTAAATAATAACTTGAAAATGTTACATATGTTTATAAAGAAATTTCAAACGCACTTTCACTCGGCAAGTAACGACTTTGTAGAGAGAAAGCATGCATTACTAATCTTGATCCTAATGTTAAAGTAGTTGTAAGGAAAAATATTTAGGCAACGCTAATCATCAAAATGGTACTCTATCCAGTTAGATTTTTTTAGGTAAACTAGGTATTGAGATTCGAATTATCGTATCTTACGCGTGTTTCAATATTAGAAGGATATTATTTAAAATCACATTTCCATAGTTTACGCTATGACATATCCTATCTGCCATCAATCAGACTTCGCGGGAACATGCTTAATGTAGTTCATTATATTCAACATTTGATAGGGGATGCATTACATTATAAGCAAATTTTAATACACCCTGTATCGCTATGATAAGGCAACAACAACATAAAAGTACACTACATACATATCTTCATGCCAAGCACCTTACGGGAAGGCAAAGTTGTCAAACCTTACGGTCCTTGTACGGTCTTGCTTCCTCCACAATCATTAGACTTTCGGAGACTTTTGAAACCACCTTCGGATAACACCACAGCGATTTGATCGTGGAATCTTAACCTAGGTCTCCCCGGGTACTTACATCCATCCACATTCGCTGCTTTGTCAATTATTTTATCTGTCATTCTTTCTACATATCCGAAACCATTGGAGCATGTCCTTTTTCACGAAGGTACACTATTTTTACTTATTCAGCTAAAGTCATATCAATCGTTTTAAAATTACATACATGTTCCAGTTTGAATCACTTTACAGCCTTGTTTAGCAACATGCTTAACCTAAAATAAAAAGGTTCATACTTTAGGAGGTTACAAGTATTTCTTGGTTTGGGGCAGAATGTTAATAAGACAGGTTTATTGGTTTACCGCTCTGTACAAGCCCACATGAGAATATCGCAAATTATTACCTTCCTTTCGATTTACCCAACATGTATACACATGTTTTATGTTTGTAAGATTTCGTATATATGCGTTGGATACATATTAGTCATATAAAAGCAAAGACAGCGACATGCAACTGTTCCAAGGTGGAACTGGATGTTGCTGCCTTTGCTTTAATATGACTAATATAATTAATTATTTGCATTGTAATTGTTGTGATTCCTACTAGCTGTTATCGCAAACTTAGTTTCGCCCGATTTGTTTGTATGGGAAAAAAATAAAATGTTGTTTTTCCCAGTTTCCTCACAACCGAACTGGATAAAAAGTATCCTATGTCATTTTCCCGGTTTATAGCTACCTCCCTACGAATTTTCAGCCTAATCAGTTCAGCCGTTTTTGAGTTATAAACAGTGTAACTAAAAACACTTTCTTTTATATTTAAATACAGATCATATGACCATTATATTCCATATTATTCGCTTCGTTTTTATATCTATGCTAATTTTCTAACATTTTACTTAAATAATAATTTATTCAAATTTGTAATTTAAAAGAAAAAGGACATTGAAATTGCATGCGCAAATTTAAAACCTTAACGATTATTATTTTATGGTAAGAATCTTACATTAGAATCCAATATATCATCAATATTGAGATATTAAAATGTCGTTATTATTTAACATGACTTTAAATTAATTCATTCCTTTTTTACATTAGACAAATCTTCTATCATTTAAAAGTTGCCGATGTTTGAGATTGCCTTAAATTCATTATCGTCAAAAGAAATTTTTGTTTGCTTAGACGTTATAAAAATATCTTTTGTATTTTTCATATATAGTGTGTGTATAATACTAAAAACTTGAAAAATTTTCAGGAGCGACTTATTCTCACAACTTTTTACGCATTCTCAAAAGTTTTTGTATTCTTTAGTTTTTTCTTTTCAGACGGCATCTTGTCCATTTTGAAATTGCCAAAGTTGATGCTGCGTATGTTTACGACAGTGATGTTCTTTAGGTACATATATGCCTATAAATTGTTGATTAAATTCAGATTTAATTACGAAATATTAAATTATATTTCTGTTCTGAAACAACATCAGTGCGATATAAATGAATGTCGAATGAAACTGATTAGGTACCACAATATGAGTGTAAAATGAAACTGCATAGGTACCACAATATGAATGTCAAATGAAACTGCATAGGTACCACAATAAGAATGTCGAGTGAAACTGCATAGGTACCACATCCGTAAGAATAACTGAGCGAACTTCCTTTAAAAACATATCTTATTGACCTATTGATACTAGTAATAAAGACAAAATTGTCACACTTGCGATGCCAACATTTTTTGATGAAACACTGCTTGAAAAATAAAATAATACGAAAAACGCAACGGTATTGGTTAAAGAAAAAACAAAATCCCTAACATTTTAGTTTTAGAATAGACATTAAAAAAATTTCATTAACTTTTTTCGTACAATTTCGTTTGAATGACTTTCAAAGTTTCCAGATAAATATGTAAATTTAACAAGTTTTAAGATGAGATTACTTATCTGTTGCATCTAGAATGTCATCGATAAGTAACAATTTGGTCACAAATATAATCAATATCAGAGATAGAGACATGTTTGTGGATAAATTTCTCAGTGATTAGATTACTTTAATGTCTAATTAGAATGCACACTCCATTTGTTACATGTAAATCATTGTTTATTCAAAAAAGATATTTGTGAAACTACTCATTATAAAAGAATATTGGTGCTATAAAGACAATTTGTCTTATACCTTTTTTATTAAGTTTAATTTGAATGTGTTTATGTACTTAATTTCTTTTTGTGTGTCCAATGTCTTGTTTGTGAATGCGTTTTATTCCAGGTTTTGAATTAGTCCTAATTTTTTGCATTTGAATGAACGAAGTTTGTTTTATTTTTGTCTTATCAAAGAGTAATATTAGGCTTAAAAAAATACTGAAATAACGGCAACCTCTACGAAATCAGTAATAAGTTGTGAATACATTTATCTATAATAGGCGTTTAAGTTAATTACGCAATGAGAAGAAGCCGTACTTCTACTTCAAACATAAAGCCAATAGAATTTAATCCACAAACGATTGCTTTCATATTGGTTTCTATCAAGTATTTAAGATTATTTGTTTCAGTTTTATCATTTTCTGCAATATATTTAAAAATTTTCAAAATATTGTCATTAAAAATATGTTACCCTGATTCATTGCGATTGACATGAAAATAATGAAATGTCAAATAGTGATATTTGTATTCCGCAAAGTGATTTTATATGCCTGATATTCTACATAATCTTTTGTCTTAGTTTTTGATTTTCGATGTTTCATTTCAAAAATGAGAAATTCTCTAACTTTTATTATAGTCATCAATCACCCGCTTCGACCTTCAAAAAATGTAGTTTTTCTTAGTCTTATTATCACATATATCCAGCTTTTTATAATGGATTCTACTCACTATATTACCACTAGATTTTACCACTTTGTTGCCTTAGAATTGTTTTTATTGATCGGTCAAGAATAGTGTCGTCTACGATACTATTTAGTTTTATAAAACATTCCTTGTTTTTATCTAGTTTCGTACAGTCATCTACTGCATTTTCATCTGCAGCATTTTCTTGCTTTTATTAAGCATTTATGTTAATTTTATAATTACCCTAAAATTGAAGCATTGTCATTATTTTAAATAATAGATGGCAATCGTCTTGTCAAGGTTTCTATTGCCTATTTGTTATTCCTTTAATTATCCTGAATTAGTTTTAGAATAAATAACTTGATGTAGGTATGTAACTTAAAATTTGTGTTTGATTGGACCTGTGAAAAAATTCAATAGTCTTCAAAAAATTTGAAGTCTTCAAATTTCAAATCTCACTTCGAAAATTCTAGTATGTCCCGACATGCATAATATTTTTACAGAAAGGCATTTTTAATTGAATCTGAGAATAGCAAAAGGTGTAATTATCGTCGATTTCGCAAAGTCTTTTCGGCTTTCCGTAATTGTCCAGAAAATTAACCCAACTGTATTTGCACTTGTAGTTAAAATAATTATCTTGCAAACTACAGCTATGTATGGATGTGAATTGTAAAGGCGTGAATGTCAACTTTTTATTTTGTTCCTTTTATAGAATCATATTCGTGATTCATGTCATAAAACGCTGCACAAATTTTCCGAAATCACAAAAAGATTTTTAGCATTATATTCTATGTACTTAAGTTATTACCTAGAAATAAAAAGGCTTCAGCTACCTCTTGAGATTTTCTAAAATATTTTTGTATATCTAGCGTAGTAAGAAGTCTCCTTGTATACTTTAAACGGTTTTGATATTTCCTAAAAAAGTCAGAATCCTCAATTTTCCTAAAACATTGTTGGTTATTGCAAAAACAGTTTTAATACTTATTAGCTTATAGTAACGGTTGTCCGCCGGTTAGTGTACGGATATTGCAGTGGAAAACCGTTTTTGATTGTAACGCTGGTATTATCCAGAAGTTTAGTAATCAGAGTACATTTCTGTTCGTAAGAAACCCAAATTTTGTTAAAGTTATAAAAACAAATGAGATGAAAGCTAAAGATAAACATCAGGTAAATTTTAAAGATTTTCTTTTTTCAAAAGTTACCTGATATTTATCTTGTATATAGCTGCGTTATTTTTTCCCTTATTTTAAATTTGTTAAGGAACTTAAAAGTAATTTACTTATAGATTAGTAATAAGAGAAATTAAAATTGTACTCATTAGCAATATTTTCAAATAATTTTCCAGAGCTTAAACAAAGTTGTCTCTAGTTTCAATGAAGTATAAGAAACTAGTTTTTAGTACAAAGAGCGTTATAACCAAAAACGATTTTTCACCGTGACAGATATTTTTTGCGTCTATTTGTAATGATTTATGGTTATTTTCCGAAGCGGCCATAGTGCATTTCAGTATTGGAATGTATTTTAAGTGGGAGAGATGGGGGCGTATTTGTATCATAAATTTATGGTGTTGAAAATATGTAAAAATCTGGTGATTATTATGTTGTATATATGCTAAGCAATATTGTTAATTATTTTGGCTGAATAATACAAAATGAATGAAGTTGATTGGGAACCATTTCTTTTTAATGTTGGCTAAAATCAGAAGTTTGTAAGGTAGACAAAATCCGTCCTACCAAAATACAAAAGTTAAAAACATGTTTAAATAAACATTGCCTTAAATTGATATCTAACCAATTATATTCTACAGGTAGATGACGTGGCAGCATGATGTTGGTTAGTTCAATATTAGATAGTTTATTTTTTTTGTATTAAGGCGGAAAAAGTCATCCCAAACTAAACATTCTGTAGAATAATGCCTAAAACTAAATAATGTTTGTATAATGCCAGGCGAAAAAAAATGATTTAGCGAATTTTTATACATAATTGCAGTTATAGCTTTAGTTTCAGCTTAAAATAAGCCATGTTTAAATTTAGATGCAGTCATAAAACTGATTTTGGACAATAAAATATTTACTGTGTATTCTTAATCCTAGTGTTAAATTTTATTCAAAAAGTATGATTATTTCCCATTTGGCGAATATCATTAAAACAGACTTTTGGTGAGTGTCAGACGCTTTAATGAAAATTTGTTTTTTTATGTATTCTGAAAACAAAAAAAACAATTCAAAACTCAGTAAGTAATTATGTATTTATTGAATAATTGTTGTAAGATTGTGTTTATTAAACCACATTCTAAAAGTTTCGGTGAATATTTACGATTAAAAATTGCAAAACTCAATTATTTATGAATATTTATTTAGAAACTCATTTGAATTGAAAATGAGTTTTTGTGCATAATCAGTGTAACATAGCAATATTATGTTTTAGAATTACTCAAATAGAGTATGTAAAATGTATCGGCTTATAATTGTGATTTATTATTTGGCCTAACTGTACAAAAATTGTATATTTATAATTTACTGTAAATTGAATTGAAAATGTATATTTTAAAGCCTCCATCTCTTGCCCTTTAAAGGGACGAATTGTTATCGAAAAATTGGAATGGGCGTTTGTAAAAAAGGGGGTAGGGGGTCCAGAAAAGAATGTAATTGTACCTATTAAGTAATTTGATAAGTATGTTGTAAATATGTTGTTAAGAGTAGACCCTGTAGGTATTTATTTATACGATTTCGGACCTTCGTTGAAATCCAAAGTTTTTAATTTATTTTTCGACCAATAAATGTTGGAGAGAAGTAATTGTGCTTTATTTTTTTTTGTATTAACTTTAAAATGTTGGTTTAACAAAGAGTTGTAATTGTATATGTATTTATGTGTGCATATATATACATACATATTATCTTCCCGGTAATTCCCTTAAGCTAATATATATTTATGGAATTAAACAGCGAGTAAGCCCACAGCTCTCTCGGTGGTTAGAAACGACTATGACCTAGACTTCATTGATGTTTCATGACAGAAAAGAAAGGCCTATGCACTGACTTAAGTTTGATCAAGCAAACTACATAAATATCGATGGACAAATTACACAAATTGAACCTAAAACCAAAGACAAAATGTACGCTTTAGGGGCGTAACACATAATCGCGTTGTGACGCCGCGCCACTAGAATCGGCAATAGCATCACTGCCGATTGTAGCGGCGTGTCACTATTTATTTGTTTTAAAGGAGGTAATATCTTTTTCATAATAAATCAGTCCTAAGTTTCTTATAATGGCCTTTGGCAGAGACACGTCTAGGATGCCGCAACGCAAACCAATGATTTTAGCGGCGCGGCACCGCAATGTGGTTATCTGCTTTGGTCCTAACATAACAAACGATACATAAATTCTAATGTATAAAAAGACGGAATGACTTTGCAAAAGTTTAATCAAATGGTTGAACAGTGATCCATACATTAGGAACATCCTGTAAACGGACGACGTAGTGGCGACCAATCAGCGGCAGAATAGCATTTAAAAGCTTACCTCCTGTAACTATAGACCAATGACAGGCGGCAGACTTCAGTTCAAGATAAGCACCCGTAGGTATAACTGCCAAATCAGATGCAAACATATTACCTATTCCTCGATAAAACCCAGATAAGGTAGATGGTAAATTTATGACTAAGATTTAACCGACTCATAAAAAGAGGCAATCTATTAGATCATGTTTTACGAAGACCCACAGGAACATTTTTTCGGGATAAAAACTATCCAATGTGTTAATCGAAGTTACCCTCTATGTGTGTCCTAAATTTCATGAAAATCGGTTCAGGAATCGGTTGAAGGAGTAACAAACAAACATACAAACTTTCGCATTTAAGACTAGTAGGATTTCAGAGTGATGACATGATTTATGGTACTGGTGAATAAAATTAAAGGTACATTTAATTAATATTGCCCCTTAATTTTTTATGTGCGAAGTCAGCAAACAACCACACGGCTTTTGATGGTAAGAGACTACCGTGGTCTATAGATAATAGATGTTATTGGTGCATCGCTGTCCTGAGGCCCAGATTGTGCAAGTTTACCGGCTCCAGACTGGAACATGACAAGGTCATTGTGGCGCAAAGAATTTATTTTATTTTATTTAAATGGCTTACCAACGTTTAAGTACAATGATAAAATATATTTTATCATGTATAATAACTAAGAATAGATAAGGTGGTGGATAAGTACCAGCTCCTTCCGTTTGATCGCATTCAAAGTAGGTATAGCAACTCTTATTGTCAATGACCGGGCTATTACCAATCGGCTTGATTCCTTGTTGCTGCGTAGAAGTTGGGTCACTCAGTGTTCTCTACCGCATCTATCATGGGGAGTGCTCTGAGGAGTTGTTTAGTTTAATTTCAGCCGCTGATTTCCACCTTCGGACATCGCATCTGAGCTTAAGGTATCATGCCCTTCATCTCGATGCGTGGCGATCTACAACTGTGCGATTCCGAAGACATTTTTTACCTCGCACAACACCTTTGTGGAATCAGGTACCGAGGGCGGTATTCCCAAACAATTATGACTTAGAGACCTTCAAAAAAAGTGCGTACCCATTCCTTAAAGGTCGGCAACACGTCTGTGATAGTCCTGGTTTTGCAAATGTCCGTGGGTGGCGGTGATCACTTTCCATCAGGTGACCCACTTGCTCGTTTGCCTTCTCTTGTATAAAAAAAATCAATACCAGGACAAGTTGCTGGAGAGCACTATATCACCAGTGGTTTTGTTGGTACTGACCTATATTTAATCTATGCTCGTTTTTTACGACGGCGGATAGGCAGATAGTCTATTCTCAGGGGATCCGTAGCAACACGGGGTATCCACTAAGTATGATTAAAAAACTACAGACAAACCATACTTATTTAGAAAAAAATAGTAAATCTTACTTCAATAAAGTTTAGTTTAGTATAATTTTAACACTTAAGTTCGCCACATACATTCGGAATTTTTTTACGGAATCTTTAAGTATCGAAACGAAATTTTGCCCATTCATATTTTATCGGAAAAATTACTTAATGTCATTGGTCTATACATTTGTTTACATTTGCCGCTTTCGAAATTGTGTTCTTTTTTCCGTACGGGATTGTTCTAAAGGTATGTAGCGGATTTTAAGGTAACTGCGCACTAGGCAGCCTGGCTGCGGCTGCCAGTTAAGCGTTTGAAAGTGAATGGCTGGATGGCAGCAGCAGGCTGCCTGCCTGCACAGCTCGTGAATTTTTGGTGTATGAGTTCCCATACAGCGCTATCAGTCTTATTAATAAACATAGACTAAAGTGCTCCAAGGTAAATCCTGGTTATAGAGTATTTATTACACTGTGATACAAACTATAATATCAACTTGACTCTTCTTTATTCTTTGTTGACTAATAAAAGTCAATACACGTTTAACTGCCGCAACTAAGTTGCCAAGCGTCCGATTAGCCTTAAGCTTTTTCTTTTTCACAGTATCAGGGATTTGCAACTAAATATGTAATTATAATTCTAGCATTTTTCCGGTTGTTCCTCGTCCCGAAGCGTTGGAACCAGGGTTCAAGACCCAAAGATAAACTGATGGGGTATAAAAAAAGTACATCGCTATCCGGCGGAATGCCACCTGTCGGTTGTAGTAAAAATACAATGACTAAAGGTGGGTACTAAAATATTATTGATGTATTGCCATTGGGGATTTGAAGCTTTTTGGGCAAGGAATAAATCCAACCCCAACTCTAAAATGATGAATAGGTCATGGAGACAGAAAAAGGACAGTTGGTATCACCTATTTAGATGAACAATTGTAGGACCTAGTCTCATCGACCACAAAAGTCCAAAGAACTAAAAAGGTCCTATAATTCAATCTACAAACATTTTTTTATTTATTTTTGACAATAGCGTCAGCATTTGCCATGGGTCAAGTTTAAATTTGTTTCAAGTTACCTAATTTAACAAAACCGGACTGAAATAATTAAAAATTAGTCATTCGTCGTCATAGAAAGTCTGAGACTTGAGTAAAGCGGTGGCCTCTTTTCTCTTTGGAGAAATCATGATTATTTCATTTGTGCACTTTAACTGAAAAAAAAAACATATTTTGATTAATGTCATTTAATATAACGAAAATCAATAATTAAAAAATAAACTACGACCAACCTTGTCTCTCGATGGCGCTAAAACTCTCCACCAATTTTTATAACTGAACTAGCTGTCCCGGCGAACTTCGTCCCACCCGTTTAGTCTCTATGGAAAAATTAAAATGTTGTTTTTCCTAGCTACTTCGCAGTTTTTCACTTTGTCTTATGTTTTTAACCTTCACTGGACTTGACCAAATAATTCGAAACCAAAATTACCTAAATCGATTCAGCCATTCTTGAGTTTTAGCAAGACTAACGAACAGCAATTGATTTTTATACATATACTAGCCGCCCGCCCTTGCTTCGCTTCGGTTATTAATGCAGTAAGCGCAAATGTCTTTGCGCCCGGAGATTGTAACTTTTTGATAGCTCATTAGTTGGTAATTTTTTTCTGATAGTGTAAAAGGCAATTTTGGTCTAAATTACACGCATAACGTATCTAATAGATTTATTTAATTAAGGGTTAATACTGTATTGTTAAAAATATGTTAATAAAAAGAAGGTAACCCTTCATTTTACTGTTTTAAATAAACGCAAAAAACATATCATAGACATATACCACCGCTTACTTTTTTTGAGATCTATCGAAGAGGAAAAATCCCACCACACATTGTTTTGTTAAAACTCAAAAGGTTTTGGCAGCGTTTTCGAGGAAAGCTCCCGATCGGCTTATTTTTTGCCGACATATTGAACTAATATCGTTGGTTTGTACAAAACATAAGCTTACTATACACTAAAACCTTCCTCAAGAATTGTTCTGTTGTGAAAACCGAATAGAAATCCGTTTCGTACTTTTCGAGTAAATTGCGAACAGACAGACAGACGCGGCGGGGAACTTTGTTTTATAATATGTATTGATAGATTACTTCGTTAGGGGGTGATAGGGTTGTAGGGTGTAGGGTTGAGTATCCATCTAAATCACGGAACCCTAAAAATCGTGAACAAGAATGCAATTAACAATGTGCATGTTAAGAATTTATTAAATGAACCTCGACTTAAAAAAAGAAAATGGCCACTACCAGGAAATGATAAGTGTAACAGTGGTGAAATCGTTAAGTTGTCGAGAAAAAGTCGATTGACGTAATCGATTTGAGTTCGCAGCTAATCGATTCCGGTGGCGATTTTCAAACTTTTTACTAATTTACAAACGAGGTGTAACGAAAATAATGGGCAATGCTGCAAATGTAGTGCAAAGATTAAGATTGAAAACAAAGATTTCCCGTTTGTACAAGATTTAAGATAATTAACGTCTGTGGACACGAGAGTGCCATCGCTGAGACGAGCATACGAAGCGCGAGGTCATTACCTACATCTTCTCGAAGCCTTTTGTCGTTATTTTGAGTAAGTAAGTATCACACGACTAGCCGAAGATAATAGGTTCCACAATGTGATAGGTGGCAAGCCAACCGGGCGCATATCCAATCCCGGACAATGTTACCTATGTGCCTTTATACCTATGTCCAATACGTGTCCGATATTGGATATGGATACGTATCCCGAGCAACCTTTTTTTTATTAGAAAATTGAAGACCCAATTTTTTTTTGTTGCCCGACCAAAGAATCGAACCCGGGACCTCATGCAGTCAAGTCCGACCATTGAACTGCTAGACTACAGAGGCGATTCGTTATTTTTTTTTATTTAAATTCGGTTTGGATATGATAGACAAATTTATCAGGATAAGATACTTTACGATACACAAAGCACCTTCGCCGCTAGTTTCGGCGTGTCACTCGAGAGACAGCTATTGGTGCTGCTGATAGGTAAAGATAATCCAATCTGTATAAATAGTGCTCTTTCCGTTGAAGTTGTGAAAATTGCGATGGAATGCATTAGCCATCAAAAAACTGCACACAAATTTTATCCAGTCTGTATAAATAGTGACATCTCCGGTTGAGCAATCTGCTCACTCACAAAGTCCGGCGAAGTTGTAAAAACCGCTAAGCAACATAGGTATTTATTAGTTATTTAAAAAATCACACACAAAACCCCGTGTTGGTCCGGGCTCCTTTATAGAATAGACCATCTGCCTTCCTGTGCCAGGCAGCTCGTAAAAGGCGAGCATAGGCTTGCCATCACTAACACCGTGACATCTGACTAGGTGGTAGAGTTTCGCAGCGACTCACCCGGATTGGTACCACCGCCTTACCTATTCCTGCCGCCATAACGTCATGACGTGTTCCGGTTCGGAGGGTAAGGTAGCCGGTAAACTTACTTTTGCTCGAGGCCAACTCGAGGCCTAACATCCCGGCTTGTGGTTGGCAACGCACCATTACCACCTTTGGTGTCTCTAGGCGGCGGGAATTTCTTACCATCAGGAAATCCGTCTGCTTGTTTGCCTTCCAATGTCATAAAAAAAAAACAAATCTTTAAAATTTTTTGAATAACCCGTTTATGAAAATCAAACCTACGTCATATTTAGACCATTTTTTAAATATATCTAAGTATGCAGATTACCTAAATGTAAAATTAGTTGTAGTTTACTTTAAATTTATATTCAGCCCTAAATAATTTATTAACAGTCCGCATACAGATTTTAATAAAACGTGAAGTCTTAGGATATTTTAAATATTCTAAGACTTCACGTTGTTAGTACCACAACTTATTATTACCTTTTATTTATTATTTATTTATTATTATTACCTTATTATTAACAAAACTTATTACCACAAAAAATTAAAGTCGCCTTGAATGCATGTTTTACTGTCTAGATATTATTCTCAACCCATAAAATACTGCCACATCATCCACGTGTAGAAAGCTATTGGTAGGATGTCAATTTTAGACAGTTTTTAGTTAAAAAGGCGTCTATTTTTGTGTGGTATGGCGATAACTGTCATATTAATAAACAAGTAACAAACAACACATTAAGAACAAGGAGACTAAGAGTAAAGTTAAGTTGATATTATAGCCTGTATCATACTGTAATAAAGACTATAGCACCAGTTTGTACATTGGAGTACTTTGCTCTATGTTTATTAATAACAGTTAGATTTTACCAAAACAAAAAAAATACGAAATCTATGTTCCAGCACATGCGAAATGCAACCCTTATTGTATAATTTTCTTTAGCACGGACTTACACTAATATATTTGATATTTTCCATCGTCGGCGCTTGGTAAAACTTCCAAATATTCATATTTTTAAATGAAGAAACACTTGTACTGTTTTACGTATCACTTATTATTTTATAAATAGCCTACCAGTTTCATATCATCGGGGCTATAACTAAAATTACTGAACAATATTTTTGAATAATAAACATAAATTCATTTCATAGTGGGTATAGTGATACGTAAAACAGTACAAGTGTTTCTTCATTTAAAAATATGACTTACACTAATTTCGGAATTAGGTTGTACTTACCAGTTGAGTATAGAGCAAGAGCTAAACAAATAAATATCCCTGGGCGAGTTACACAAATTGAATCTAATGATAATTTAAAGAAAGCAAATTATGTGCTTGTGTTATTGGTGTTGGTCAATGAATCATTTCACATTTACACATTCACATAAAAAAAATTCAATAAGTATACCTACACAAATAAACATTCAGACCCAGAAATGCAGACATCTAAATGTTTATTACACAAAATATCTATCCCCGTCTGGAATCGAACCCGAGCCTTGCAGGTGTTTTAGTCTAGCAAGTTGCTCGACCAATGAGCGGTAAAAGCCATAAATATTTTTGTATGGAAATCAATGTTGCTAGGCAAGATTATCAGGGAAATGACCTTTGACTAGCGGAATATTAAAATCTACTTAATTTACAAGTAAATTTGATAAGGGAAAAAGTAGTCAAAGAAATATAGAACGCAGAAACCTTTCCAAAACCTTATCTCTAGCTAATATTAAGATTTCCTGCATTGGCAGGAAGTGCTGGATCGGTCATGTGGAACGAATAACAGACATGGATGATTATGATGGATGTATGTATCCAGGGAGACCTAGGTTGATATTCCATGACCAAATTCCTCAGGTTTTTCCGAGGTTGGTGTCAAGAGTTTCCGAAACCAGCGTGATTGTATGAAGGAAGCCAGGCAGTCTGCAAGGATCATAAGATTTAGCACTCGATACTCTGTGCGTACCCTGTAAGGAATTTGTCTAGAAGATACGTAATATGTATGAATGCTATCTCTTTATATAAACCGACTTAAGGACGCTATTTATATAAGTGCTTCCATAGTGCCTAGTGATTACCTCAAGACTAGGCAGCATTTGAAATGAGGAAAATACACTTGTGTCGTTTTTTACAATTTCTACAAGTGTCTCATCTACTACCAAGTGTAACACGGTAAAAAAGCTAAAGGTCAGGGTCAGCTAAGGTCTCTGTCATAGATGAGAGCGGAAATACAGTTGGTTATACAACAATATTTAATTCTGTCAGATGTATAAATATAAAATTGCATGAATAAATAGCGAAATGACACTTATGTCCTACCTAATTATCTCTTGCTACGAAGTAAGCTATATATATTAACGTGCTCCATTTTGAAATGTAAGAAGTAGGTAGTGTAAGTTTCAAATAGTCCGAGCATATTCAACGTCTTTGATGTAAACTATCTAAAAAGGCGTCTGTTTGTTTTTCCTACAATATGTAGCAAAATCTGCCTCACCTCGGACTTGACTTCTTGAGGTACCGAGCTTGATCTTCAGGTAAAACAAATAAAAAAATTAGAAAATGAATACTTTCATTTTATTTCATTTCTTCGATCAGTGTGTGTTACCGGTGATGACATATGGAACTGAGACCTGGCCGTTAAATGTGGGCCTCTTAAATAAGCTCAGAGTCGCTCAGCGTGCCATGGAGAGAGCTATACTCGGTGTTTCTCTACGAGATATGATCCGTAATTCGGTGATCCGCAAGAAAACGAGAGTAACCGACATAGTTCAGAGAGTCAGCAAGCTGAAGTGGCAATGGGCAGACCACATTGCTTGCAGAACCGACAACCGCTGGGGAAGAAAGGTTCTCGGGTGGCGGCCCTGCACCGGAGGACGTAGTGTTGGATGACCTCCCACCCGGTGGACTAATGATCTGGTCAAAGTCGCGGGGAGTCGCTGGTTACAAGCGGCTGGTGATCGTGACCTCTGGCGCTCTTTGGGGGAGGCCTATATCCAGCAGTGGACGTCTTCCGGCTGATGATGATGATGATACTTTCAATTTTTTGGCAAAAATAACTTTGCCCGGGATTGGATATATGCCTGGTTGGCGATAGGCTTGCCACCTATCGGCTAGTCGTGGGTGCCCTGGGGATCTGGACGTGAAGATGGTTACTTTTTTTACTTATTATGCTAGAAGACAAAGTTGCCCATGTTGGGAACTTTTTCTTACCAATTTCTGCCGTAACATGTCATGGGCAGTTAATTTATACAAAAGCTTAAAATTCCAACTTCATATTGGCAACGTAATTAGTAGATAGACTAAAATTTCTTTAGCCCACTAGTTGGGATGGAGAAGATCACGTCATATTTTAAACATAAGTGTATACTCTTGCTTTGTCAATGCTGGCCATTATAACGTCTTCCAATTTCGAAGGTAGATTATTAATGACTTGTGACAAATCTGCACATCCGTAACCTCGAAGAGGTAGGCAGAGATATAACTAGGTCACCTACGACTAGCCAAAGACATAAAGTCCCACAAGTCACAACGTTATAAGTGCTAAGACTATCACCAATCGGGCACGTATCCAAGTCAAGGCAATGTTTTTTTTTTGTACAAAAGAATAGGACCTCATGAAGTCCAGCGGATCCTGGCCCACAGAAGCGACCCAGATAATCAATCTGTTTGTCTTCTTGTAACAATATATGTATTAACAGGCCGCTGTCGCTTCTGCTCCCGCTCCCGCTATTCTTCTCAACGTACCTTTAAGCTTACACGTTCTAAAATAAGAACGTCATTAGCATTTGTTGTTATCACTGTCCCTCATTAACTCAATCTCAAATCTACTTTGACAGTGTTTTGAGATGGATCTCTTGTTTAATATAATTTACTGTTTTAATTAAGATGTGCCTCGCGTTGTTTTTGGATTCCTTTGAAGAGTGGAGCATCTGTCCACCTGCCAGTCAGCCCTTAATTGTCACTAACACCGTGAACGTGAAGAGTTAGTAAAAAGTCGATTTTTTTTTATTCTATCGATTCTGTTGTCTAGCGGTCCAGAGTAGGACTTGACATCTGAAGGTCCCAGGTTCGATCCCCGGGTCGGGCATAAATAATAGAAAATATGTATTTTCAATTTTCTAATAAAAATAACGATTGGCCTTGATTGGATATGTGCCCGGTTGGCGGTAGGCTTGCCAACCTACCACATTGATTTGGTGTCTCCGGCTAGTCGTGGGTGCCGAGGTTGTGTCTCTGCTTTCCTCTTCGGGGATATGGGCGTGAAGATAGTTTTTTGTATTCTATGAAATTACTTAAGATAATAGTAGGTATATTCCGATTCGAGCTGCCAACTACTACTACCGACAGCACTTGCAAGGCTGCACTACTGGTTTGTATATGTTTGTATGAATATGCTGTAGCAGCGGTAGCAGGACTTGCAGCTTCAGTTCAGATTCATGCAGTCGCTACACGTGCTGTCGACTGTTGCAGTTAGCAGAAAGGATGCAATTAAAATCATAACTGTTATATTACCACGTAGGTGATAGATGTTGCCCGCGGCTATACCTGTGTATTTAAGTTATTTAGCTAGCGAGTGCTTATTTAGATATATATGTATCTTCACGCCAAGTTGCGAAGTAGCCAGAGAATTTCTAGTGACCCGGTACATAATCCTCGCGGTCTGTTTAAAATGGATAAAAAGTAGCAGATGTCTATTGTCAGCATCTTAACTGTTTCCACATATGAAAATTAAATCAATCGCATTTTGTTAGAATGGATATTCATTTTTGTGACATACATATTCGTACTTACCTAATTCAAATTCAGTATTTTAATACCAAACCGTTAAGGTTTGAGTAACTTATAACCAACTTCGAATAAAGAAGAAGGTTTTAATATATTCGGCTTTTTTATTACATGTTTTATGTACCTTAATCAGAGATCTCCGTCAGTTCTGAACCGATTTTAGCAATTCTTTTTTTGATAGAAAAAGGGGTTACTTTGCGTAAATCCATACTTAAATCCTAATAAAATTATTTAATTTGCTATTTTCCATCAAAAAATGTAGACATGTTATGGCGTTACAAAACAGGCAAAATAGTGCGCTATGAATGAATTGGACTTACCAGAAGTAAAAACGTCCAAACATGTACAGCTACACATAACAAACACCACTAACCTGTTTTATTAGCACCATCAATACACACACTACTAAAAACTCAATGTACGTTTCGAAGCATCACAAAGAGAATTCGACTGCACTCCACGAAGTATCTGATCAAGTATCTACTTCATCACATGTGTTTTTGTATTATTATGCTCTTAATGTAGAAGTTACAAGTGGAAAATGGATTTAAATTTTAAAATTTTGGAAGTGCCTTTCGCGCTAAATATTCAGTTAAATAAAATCACATTAGAAACCTAAACGAACCTAAAAACCCACATGTATGGGTTTAATAAAAAAAATAGTTTCAAGTAGGGGTGTGGGGAATCCCCAAACTTTATAGTTTTTTTCTATTTCTGTGTATAAACCTTATCACAGAATTCATTTAATTACCAAGTTTTAACAGCACAGTTCTTATAATTTCGGAAAAAGTGGCCGTGACATACAGACAAACAGACATGACGAATTTATGACTTTCGGCTATGGAACCCTAAAAATTGTATAAACTCCGGCGTTCATTTCCGAGCCCAGTCATATTTACGGAAATATGAGTGTATTACTTACAAAAATATATTTGTAAGCTTCATCTTAAATCTGGTTCGTCGTAAAGACCAGACCTACATCAAACACACGTCAAATGGACGAGGGTAGTACAGTAAAGTTAATATCGTGAATATTATGTACCACAAATATTAGTGTTTTATATCCTTTTATCAAAATGATGGACACAGTTTTATGTTATCCCAATAAGTATGGGGAAATGGTTTGTACCGTTTTGTAGGTTACTATTACGCCAAGGGTGCTATTTCTGAATTAAGATGTATATCATCAAGTGATATTGCGATAAATGAAATTAATATCCTACTAATATTTTAAATGCGAAAGTTTGTGAGTATGCATGTATGTTTGTTACTCTTTCACGCTGGAATGGCTGAACAGATTTGTCTGAAATTTGGAACACAGATAGAATGTGACCTAAATTTACATATAGGCTAGTTTTGATCCCAATCATACAACGCGTTCCTGTAAAAGCGCCGTTGAAGCCGCAAGCAACAGCTAGTATTTTATTCTTTTAATTATTGGTACTTGGTGGAATTACAGAGTATACTCACTTTTTAGATAATATCGTACTTTTCTATAATACACTTTATGTAACACGGTAAGGTGAGTGTATATGTGTGTCTGTGGCATCGTAGTTCTTCAGCAGATAGACGGATTTTAATGAGGGTTTTTTATTTGTTTGCTGGCGTGATCGACATGATTCTTGGATATAGTTTATAAATATTTTTCCAGACGTTCAAGATAACCAGCTCATTTGTAGTTTTTCGTAAGCTTGAGAATGGATATTAGATGCACTAGGTACTGGTGTTTATTTCACTTTCGACCATTGGTATAGGCATTTGAAGGATTCCGGTAACTGTTTTTTTTTTAACAAAAAAAGGATGCGTGTATTTATGTACGCGCGTGAGAGGCTATAGGGCCGTAACACATAACCGCGTTGCGGCGCCGCGCCTCTAAAATCGGCAGTGGCGCTAATTATTTATTTTGAACATAGTAATATCATTTTATTAACAAACAATCAATAAGTTTTTCACGATGGTTTATGGCAAAGACACGTCTAGGATGCCGCAACGCCGCAACCCAAACCGACGATTTTAGTGGCGCGGCGCCGCAACGCGATTAGCAGCTTTGGCCCATACTTGATTATGGCATTATTTTTAAATTATACTAAAAAATCTATAACGAAAAATATACAAATCGCAACTGTATTAAACTAAAACACGTAATCTAAAACAGGCAACTTCATGATGTTACTTTTGTGTGACAGATGCGCGCATCTTAAAATTTCACTCTTATTGTTTTTTTCTTAAATCGAACCCGAGACTTCTTAAGCCGACACCAACACATGACTATAATATTTATTAATTATAATAATGGTAATACTTGTTAATACATAAAAATATCCCAAATTATGGAAAAAATATCCTTTTTTAAAACTGTAAACATCTCTCATTAAAAATAAGAACCCACATAAGATCACAATGTACCGACATTTACCGCCATAATTTCGTATTTGGTTGTTCACAATATGTTAACAAAGCCCTGAAGATGCGGTAAAAGCGAAACCGGTTAGCAATACTATTATTTCATGATTTATTTAAAACATTTATCTATACATGTAATAAATCTGTAGAAGGGTCTAGAATAGATTGAAAAAATAATTAGCAGGGGGTGTTACTGGATCGACACCAGACCCAAATATGTGATTAAAAAATTTTTTATCTGTCTGCATGTATGTTCAGGCATCACGTGAAAACTAATAGTTCGATTTCGATGAAACTTGGTATAATTATACCTTATTATCCTGGACATAAAACGGGATACTTTTTGTCCTGGAAAAATACCTAGAAAAAAAATCTTAATTTTTCAGTTTTAGACCGACATCCGCGCGGACAGAGTTACGGGCGAAAGCTAGTATAAAATGAAACAGTGCGTTTTCAAATGTTAAAAAATACTTAGGAGTAACTTAGGCTACTTTTATTTTAGAAAAAAATCTAAGCAAAAGAAAATGAAACTCTTTGCTTTTTTGTTAAATTCTACAAAGACCGCGGTCACAGCTGGTAATGAATATAAATAAATGTATTCACACAAAACATTATGAGTAACTCATAATGTTTTGTGTTGAGTTTACGTATTTGCCTTTTGTAATCTCAGCATTCTTCGTCATGTCAAATGTTTGATGTTAGGTGCGAAATTTATTTTGCAATTGTCATTTTTGCATACACCTCGAAGTTCTCACGAGTGTCGCGAGCGAGCGGCGTGTTTGATCTTTCGAAACATTGTTTGACCATATAGCCAATGTTTGACAGGAACTTGTACACGCGCGGACATGCAAACATGCATGTTCTAGGTAAGGTTTAATGTATTCGACATTTTTTTAAACTAAATCAAAATCAATTTTTTAGTTATTTGTTTGTTTAGGACTAATAGTTATATTATATAGTATTTTTTGTATTTATGTTGTAGTAATGGTGCATTGCAAACCTAAGACCGGGATGTTAGACCTCGAGCAAAAGTAAGTTTCCCGGCCACTTTATCCTCCGGACCGGTAAGTATACGTCAATAATAAGTGCTGACGTTATGACGACAGGAATAGGTAAGGCGAAGATACCAATCCTGGTCAGATGTCACAATGTTAGTGACGATAAGCCTGTGCTCGCCTTTTACGAGCTGCCTAGCAGGAAGGCCGATTATGCTGTGTTTAAATGATTTCGATTTAAAGACAAAATTCTATTTAAACAAACTTGCGCAATTCAATGAAATAAAGCTAATTCATAGAACTATATCTAAGATTACTCTGTACAAGCTAAATATCACCTATCACTGTCCCAACAACTTGTTCCACATTGGGAACAAATAAGCATTGATAATGCTGACATTAACTCGAGTACCCGCGGTCACTCCTCGATGACACATAACAAAAGGCACGTACAGACAAACAGTTCAGAGAATTATATAAATATATGTTTTAACTTTAAACAATGCAAGTATTTATTTAGTTCTGACCCATTTACGTTGTTTGTACTCAATGGTGTTGATTCTGTTGCTCCAACTGCCCTAAAAATGTTTTTAGTCTATTTTTATTTCATTGTAAGCCTTTAGTAAGGCTGATTCTGCTGCACCGACCAAATTTTATACATTGCCCCAAATATTGTTATGTTTTCAGAATATTATTTTATTTCATTGAAAGGAAAATGTCTGGGCTTTCTGATATATATCACTTGTAATGGTGATGGTGCGTTGCCAACCTGAGGGAAGTTAACTCTTAAGGAATTAGTTCGGAAGTCAAAACCGACTTAATATTGTCTAGCAGTGCGTTCTGGCAGCAGGTATAGCTAGTAACAAAATAGTTACCAACGCGGCATTTTACAGTAAATGGCCGCAAGTCAGCGATGCATCCATAACATCTATGGTGTCTATAAGCCACGGAAGTCTCTTACCATCAAGAGAGCTGAGTGCTTGTTCGCTATCTTATGCCTTAAAAATAGAATTACCACCACCCTCAAAATCAAAACACGACAGTAGCGAACATTGACGTTATGAGGCTAGGAATAAGTGAGGCGATGTTAAGCATGGACTATGATCACGGCATTTATGTCAAAAAACCAACGTTAGCCTATTACTGTTTGTCTATATTATTTATTTTCATAATTATTACTCTGCCTTACATATTCCTGGCATTGTAACGTTAGTATCGAACAGGTTAAAAAGTATTCTAAGTTTTCTGGTTCTAAGTTACCTCCCCACCAATTTTGATCCAAATCGGTTAAGCAGTTCTTGAGACATAAATAGTGTAACTAATGCAATCTACTTTTATAAACGCCTCTGTTGTCTAGCGGATTAGTTGTTGGACTTCATGAGATCCCGGGTTGGAATCCCGGGTGTGGCAACAGAAAGAAATTTCCCAATTTCCTAATAAAAAATGTTGCTCGGGATTGGATGTTTGCCGGGTTGGCAAGAGATTGTGGGACTTAGTGTCTTCGGCTAGTCGTGGGTGCTCTGGTTTGCCTCTGCCTACCTCTACGGTGATATTGGCGTGAAGATACTTACTTACTTTTTTATGTGTAGGCATAGGTATTCAAATCGTATCTGAAATACTATATAAAGCAGTTTTTTTTTCTTTTAAGGCTTCGAATCTTTTACCAATAAGCCATCAGGATTAATAATTGCAGGACCAATCATTAGACACAAATATTTACAGTTCAGTAGCCCAATAAATTGCCCGGCATGCAGACAAACAGACATAACATCCCGCTGATTTGAATATAAAACGCGGTGGGTCCGTAAGACCCGTTGGGATGTTATAAAGGGGCATATTTGACCACCTGTTGATAGATTTGGGTCCATAATTCATGTTATTTATTTATGGCAGTGTAGGGTTATGTGAAGCCCAAATTAAAACTGAAGAGTTTAAAAGTTACTTTTCATCGTTGGCACTTGTGTACAATTTTTTATTGTTACGAATTACGAACAAGGAGAGCTCCTTGTGATAATAGACAAACGTCACTTGTAACCATAAATGTTACTGGTGCGTTGATGTCTTTAATCTTTGGCTGTTGTACGCTGTACAAGTCTACTGGTTAACCTATTCTCCAACACGAAACACGGAAATACGACAATGGCGAGTACTGACGCTATGGCTGTGACATTTTCAAATAACGTTTATTTTAACAAATTTATTTGGAATTGAATTGCAGAAAAGTACATTTTTAAAAAACTGTGTACAAACTATAAAACTTGATGAAACTGTTGTGTATCTTTTTTGCTGCAACTGAATCGATTTTGATGAAAATTGCTCACTCCTTCATTTAATATTCACAACTAATTATTAGTATCAGCACGCTGCTTATCTATTTCTTTGCTGTTGCGGCTTGAGTCGATTGTGACGAAATTTCGCATGGAGGTACATAAATTTCAATATTAAAAGATACTAAAAGCCATGACACCAGTGCTCGCCTTTATCGTATTTCCGTTTGGGGCTTAGCTTAGGTAGATAAACTTAAGCGAAACCATTTTGGACACCCCCTTTGAGGTCGGTACTTTACTACTAACACCTTTGGTATTTTTGTGGTCTTCTATCTAATATGTAAATCTATCTAATATGTTTATCATGTTCCGACAGAAGGTAGTCATGTCAGTCTTAGATGCATAACATTAACATTTTTGGTGTCAATAGGCGGCGAGCATTTCTTACCATTACGAAATTCACTCACTTATTTGCAACTAAACTACTTATACTTAAAATATACTACGTATTTTAAAAACAAGCTGTTCCCGCGACTTCGTCCATGTCGAATTTAACAAAGCAGTTATTTAATTTATTGACTGTTTTTTTTTAGAATTTATCTCAAATGAAGTAGCTTAAGTTACTTCTGATAGTTCTATCTGCTAGTGAAAGTTTTGTCTAAATCGGTCAAGCCGTTTCAATTAGCCAGAAAAAACAAAATAAACGTATATTTTTGTAGAGGTGTGTACCATATAAACATTCTTATGAATGTTGTAAAAGGCGGTAATATTAGTATTACAAACTGACAATCCAAAGTTATTTATTTGTATAGATGAACTAAACAAAGTTCAAAATCCGTTTTCAAACAATGGAGCTTTGTCATAAACATACAGACACGTGGAAATGAGTATTGGAGAATCAGAAGTAACAGCAATGACGAACGTACTGAATCTGCATATGTCATAAACAAAGATGTTTATTAATGCAAGACATAGCTTGTAGACCAAGATCTAGTGTCATTTTAGCACTTATATTTATATGAAACTAGAGGCCCGGTACCAAATTGTAAGTAATTGTCCATAAAGGAACTCAGTACGTGCTTCGCTACATATATGACCACTTTGTGACCGAATTAATGACATAATACAACAAAACAAAAAAAAACAACTGAAAATTTCAATATGACAACACAATCCCAATATGAAAAAAGTCTTAATTTGACTGAAAAATGCCCATTAACAAAATGATCCGCCATTTATGGAATTCATTTGATACAAAAAAATGTGATAAATGAAAAACTACTAGACCGATTTTATACAAACTTTACATAAACCATCTACTAAATAGTCCGAACTAAGCCCAAACTTTTGGTTTGGATAGGTGAGCTCGTTCTTGAGTTTTAAAATTACAACGAAAAGTGGCATTCAGATAATAATATACTTACTGACCCAGCAAATTTCGTATCACTTGACATTAATGCTTCGATAGTAGTTCAGTCTGTCGGATCCATTGTGAAACATTTCAAAATCAACAACTACTTCTTGTGAAAAAAAAACATTTTCCAGGAGACCAAATTGGAAGTTTAAAGTATTCTCGAATCTCCTTGAATACACACAAAAATATCATCAAAGTCGGTCCAGTCGTCTAGGAGGAGTTCAGTGACAAAGCGCAGTAGAACTGCAAAAATCGACTTCAACTATTTTATTAGGTACCACGTAGCCTGTTTTTGAAAGATTCCGAGATTATTCCGAGATAGTCCCATATAAATTTTATTAACATACAACTAATAGTTTTAAGTAGTTAGTAAATCATATATCACAAGTCGAGTCATGATAATATTTACATGGGACCACCTCGGAACTATGATCTACGGATAAATTATGATGATATCACATAATGGTGGTGATTCTGCTGTTCACAAACTAAACTTAGTTTAGATGCATGCTATCTTTTTCAAATGAAACAAAAACAAAAGAGATGGAACATTTAGACATGTCAGATTGGTGCGGACATGTCTAATCGTGATGTTTTTAATCAACATTTTCCGAATGATAGTTTAAAAGTCTGTAGAAATGACGTGTACGGTCTAATTTGAGAGTACTAAAAGTGTTTTGTCTCTTTCTGTTACTTTCGTTAAAAGAAGACGGTGATAATTTAAAATTAGTTTAGTGAGTGCGCAACAAAATTACCACCAATATGGGCATAATATTAACGGGTATAGATATTTGATTAAACAAAATAAATTAGGAATTGTTATAACATACTTTTCAATTCCTTCTGTGTATCGCCCGTGAGCTCTCTGACTATTTTAATAAATTATTCATTCATTCACAGAATGATGACAAACCTATGACCGGGCATATGTTTTAAGGTAACCGGATTTTACTATTAATCACCATAAGTAGGTTCTTCGCATTCTTCACACGAACCTCTTTCATCGTATGATAAGAAGCGACAAATCAGGTTGGCAATGCAATTTTAACATATCAGATAACTATTATTATTACGTTTAGTTTATTTTCTAACTGTTGAGGCGAATTTCGTTCCACCTGTTCAGTTTGTACAGGAAAAATTAAATCGTTGCTCTTCTTAGTTTCCTTGTTGTTTAAAGGCATAAAATATAATCGATGTCTTTCTCCTGGTTCTAATCTACTTTTTCATGAATTTTTAGTCAAATTGGTTTAGCCGTTCTTGAGTTATTTATAGTGTTACTAGCATGACTCTCTTCTACGACTTAGATTTAGTTTATATTTAGGTATATTACGTTATACGAGATTAACAATAACATAAAAAAACTTAGAAAGGTTTTTTTTATTCTAGAAAGATAAAATAAAAGCAAGCAAAACCACGGAACTTAGCTCGTATAATAAAAAGGCTGAATCGAGACCAACAAGACGAAGACCAAAAAAGAGAAATATTGTCGAGGTCATGGTTAACTCAAAAATGTGATCGGTGTGAACTTCCAGATAACCACTGGCCCGTGACCTCGGCGTCTCAGATTTTAAGGGTTCCGTGCTTGTAATGCTTAAATTTTAATGATACCTATACCATTTTTAGACCTCTGGGTTTTTACTAGAAGTATTCTTCTCCTTTCTAGGAAAATATAGGTTAAATGTTGTCTTACCAAGTAGTTCGCAAGAGGCATTATCACCTTTGCAGCCTACTGGTCTGGTAATGGCGTTTATGAAACGTAGTAACGGGTTCGATTCTCGGGTCGAACAACTGAAAATGTGTTGTTATAATCATCTAACGAAACCAACTTTGCCCGGGATTGGATGAGTACCCGATCAGGTAGGGAGGCTTGCCACCTATCACTGGGACTAAGTATCATTGTGCTAGTTTGGATGTACCATTGCCATCCTCTTCACGCACGTGAAGATGGTTTTTTATGATATGGAAGTCAAACAAGCATACGGATTTCCTGATAGTAAGAAATTTATGCCGCCTAGAGAGATATATACCGGCTACCTTACCCTCCAAATTCGAACACGTCAATAGCAAGTATTGATTTTATGACGGTAGGAAATGGTAAGGCGGTGGTCCTAATACACGCTGGTCGCTGCGAAATTCTACCACCTAATAGGATATCACGGTGTTACTGATGGTAAGCCTATGCTCGCCTTTTACAAACTGCTTGGCAGGTAGGAGATGATCTATTCTGCAAAGGAGCCCGGCTAACAAGAATAACGTTTATTTTTTATCCTAGAAGAATACAGGTTTACTCTTTTCTTACCAAACAGCTCACTAGAGGTAACCGCTACCAACACCGTGACAATTTTTTATGTATGCAACTAACAAGCCCACAACTCTTCTGAAGGTAGGAGATAATCGTGGTTTTAATTAAGACACCGTAGATTTTGGAGATGCATGAACAATTTCTTTTTTTATGTGAGAGCCTATAAGCACTCGGCTTTTCCTATGGTCAGAGATAACCATGGCCTATAGACATTATATATGTTACAGGCGTCGTTGTCCTATGTCCTGTTGTGCAAGTCTACCAGCTACTCTACTCTCCGGGGCGGAACATGACAGAATCATTATGGCGGCAGCAAAAAGTAGGGAGGTGGATCACTATCCGTGCATGTTGCTGCACAACACTCTACCACCGATGGTAGGTATTGTCAGTGATGCCAGATACAAATGCTCGCTTCTTACGAATTATCCAGTCTACTCTGCTCAGCGGTCCCGGACTCACTCGGAAAAAGTCTATCAGGAATCAGAATCAGACCAATTCGGGAAAGGTTATCGATTGAAGAGTTTTCTGTCATCTCGCTTGGATTTTTTTTATGTTATAGGGAGACAACAAGCAGACGGATTTCCTGATGGTAAGAAATGACGTCGCCTATAGACACCAAATGTGGTACCTAATGGTGCGTTGTCAACCTGAGGCTAGGAAGGTCAGCCTCCTGCGTAAGTAAGTAAACCGGCTACCCTACCCTCCAACCGAAACACGACAATAACGAACATTGTCATTTCGCGGAAGGAATAGGTAAGACGGTGGTGCCTGTATGTCCGGGCGAGTCGTTGCAGGACTCTACCGCCTTTGCACGGCTGCTTCAATTGCGAAAGAAGGAAAGAAAGAAGGTTATAAATTCAACTGTATATATTTTTTGTTTGTTAAATGATTACCTACTCGGATATTGATAGTTGTGTTTTTTGGAAAGGCAGGTCACGGGGACCTCACGAAGTTAAGTCCAACACCAGATCGCAAGACTGCTAGAGGCCATAAAATAGGTAGGTACATATTAAGTACCTATGTATGTAATTTAAACATACAAAATAAAATAAACTTATTATTTCCTATCCATTTTATGACAGACTCGGTGGTCGAGGGGTTAGCGAACACGCATTACGTCATTGAACATTCCAGAAGATTCGAATCGATTACTGCTAAGGGAAGCAGGAATTTGTGCGATTTAAAATTTGACTGTAGGTATGTAGGTATTACCAGGTATTGTTTTTTTTTATTTCAACATAATCGAGCATATAACCATTTTATTATTTCTTTCTTAGGTTTAGCACTCTATATCCGTAAGGGTACTCTGCTTACCACGTAAGGGACTTGGCGTGAACATACGGCTGTGTTATTTCTATCGCCGCATATTAGAACCCAAAAGTAATTTTAAATTTGGATCTAGCTGATCAAGCTTGACGGTATTCTATAATTTTCGTGTCGACACGATGTCAATGGTTCACACGGTTTGAGGTCACTGTCACGACAGTGATCACATTATTTATCTATTGGCTGTACAGAACTCGATCTGAGCCGTTTGTGGAAAATGGTGAATGAAAAAGCATAAAAGCATTCCTTTGTCTTTTTTTTTTAAGTTAATTTGCCCCTTTCTGGGGCCGGCTAAGACCTTTAGGCCATGCTGCCACGTCTTCCGTATTAATTATTTCTTCATTAGTCACATGTCTTCCGTATTAATTATTCTTATACAGTCATTGGTCACTATTTACAAAGTCGCGTCAGGCTCTTCAGTAAAGCGGTGGTAACTTTACACAAGCTAACTTTGGGAGATTTGGCGGCAGCGAGGAAAGACACGATACACTAATTTCTTCATGATCATTTCATTTGTGCACGTTCACTGAACAAAATTGTACAAAATGCCACCAAAATTTACTAATTTCACTAAATGTCAACACGAAATTCAATAATTATGAAAAAACTTCGACCATCTTTTCTCTCGATGGCGCCAAAACTCAACATTCCTTGGTATAATTCATATTGACCCCAAGAATAATATTCTCCACTAAAATTTTGAAATATTATCTTTTTAATTATTATTATTCTAAGGGTCCAGGAATTACAGTCTAAATAGAAATTTTGAAATATGAAGTTTTTATTTTTTTTCTTATGGTTATTTAAAAACCAATAACAAATTCAAGTAGTAGTATTAGTAACTACTATTGTAACCAAATAAGATTATTTAATAGATTTATATATTATAAAAATCTTATTTGGTTATATCTAAATATAATATTATACTCATAAACATAATATTATACTCATAATATTACCCTAGTTATGGCGTGTAGATTTTTTACAAATTTGCCCGATTTACTATCTATCACATTAAAAGACTAAAATAAGTTTGGCTAATCATCGGTGATCTGGTTGCACCTCTGCCAACATCGTTGGAAATATGTATGGGAGTCAAGTTAAATTTGGCTTGGCGTAGGCCGTAGATAAATAAAGTTTTCGTCTATTTGGCAAGTGCGTTTGTCAATTACAATGAAGTTGTTGAGTCAGTATGATAAAAATTTAAGGCCATAAATATTGATAAAAAACATTTTAAGTAGGTAGGTATGTATTAGTAACGTCCGCTCAAAAAGTATGCATCATGTCGTTAATGTTAAAATGTGTTACAAATATTGTGACGCACAAGAAAAACATGTATTTCAACTCTACTGTCAACTCCCGTATGGTCTAGTGGCTAGGATACCTGGCTTTCACCCAGGAGGCTCGGGTTCGATTCCCGGTACGGGAAGCTTCTTTTGACTTTTTTCTTTTTTATTATTTTTAATTGTTTTTTATTTTATTTTTTATATATCGATAAGTAATATTTTAGACTATTTTCAACCTTGTGCTGTTGTAAAAACTCGTAAATACTAATTTAATAATAAACTTTAGCAAGCCATGTTAGTAAAACAGACTAACAGGGTGATATATTTATTTATTTACCAATAGTTTTTAATAACAATATCAAATAATATTAAGTATTTATAATATTTAAACACTAAACATGGCGAAATCTAATTTGCCTTTTTTTTTAAATATGTACAAACAATTATTTATACATCGTCTGACAACAGGTTGTAGAAAAGAATCATGTATTAAGTATTTTTATCAATAATTAATTAACTATAAAATTCTTGAATTTCACCAATTTTTTCAAACTGAAGATTTATAGGTATACAATTTTAATAAAAAATACAATTTAGTGTTGAACCTTTTAGCCCGACACGGTGTTTGAGGGTTAGAATTTTATTAATTATCGTTCGAAATATTGAAATAACTCTGGATTGTCGTGATAAAAATCTGTATTGTCACGATAAAAATATTACGATAATAATATCAAAGTCCATTTTTAAGTAAAAGGTTTAAATGTTGTGAAAAAAATTGAAAATAATTTTTAAAAAGTATCTATACGCCTATATCTCTGAAGGGAAGGGCAGAGGTACAACCAGGACATCCACGACTAGCCGACATTGGCTTCGGCTGTCAGAGCGTGATAGATGACAAGTCTATAGTCAACCAGACACTTATCCAATCCCGGGCAAGGTCATTTTTATTAGGAAATTAAAAAAGCACAATTTCATTTTGTTGCCCAACCTGAAGATCGAACCCTCATGGAGTCAAGTTCTACACCGGACCGCTAGACCACAGAGGCGATTTTTTATAAATTTTGAAATACAACTTCTACAATTTTGATTAAATATTCTCTATCGCCAACCGGATACATATCCAATCCCGAGCAAAGTAATTTTATTAGAAAACAGAAAATACTCAGTTTCTATTTTTTTGCATCTTGACCCGGGTATCGAACCCGGAACCTCAAGACGTCAAGTCAGACGCTGGATCGCTAGACTACAGAGGCGATACTTATTTTTATTTATTATATTTTTTTAAATTTACTTTTATTTATTTCACTAATCTGTAATACGTCTGTTAGGCTTATTATGCTATAAAATAAAACTATATAAACTCATTATCCTGTTCTTACTAATAATATTTATTCGACTGACCACAGAACCGCAAAACCGGGTCTATAAAGAGTTGATTGATGGTATGTCTAACAATTTTATTACATTCGTTTTGGTGTCAGAAGGTAGTGACTAATCAACGTATTTCATGGTTCTCGTAAAGTTCAAAGTTTTTTTTTACTTTACTATGTTTTTTTTTATTAACAGTAGCTAAGACTTGTGTGTGAATGATACTTGTGTCACCTGAAAGAAATAGATTTTTTTTATTTTACAAACACCTTACATGAGGCACTTGTGACGAGTCTATAAAATACTAAAAACTACCACCGGATCGGAACGCGGCCACACACTGAGAAGGTCCGACCAGAATCTCAGCGAGCTTGTCTTCTTTTCCTTTTTCTGTACTAATTAAGTAGTAATAAATAGTAATACATTTATAAGACATTGGTATGAGGAGCAATTAATGCCAAGCACTCTTATCCGATAGATATTCAGCAATGGTATAGTAATCTTTTTTAAATTTGCCATTTGATGGAAAGCGAATGATCTAAGGTGGTACTATATTGAGCCAAAAGATGCCTATTCACTATTTCTTTAAAGAAGCTTATGATGTAATATCACTACATAGTATAAAATTCCTCTGTCCTTATGTCCCTTTGTACGCTTAAATCTTAAAACTACGTAAAATATTTTGATGCTTTTTTTAAATAGATAATTGTATATTTTATACTCGTGCGAAGTAGGGGCGGGCTGTTAGTTTAATGTAAAACTTACAATCTATTATTACAATAAATTAGTCGCTTTCTGATATTCGCGTTGACTGCATGATGTAGGGGTTCGCTTTCCGGGTCGGGCAACTCTAATTATATTTTTTTCAATTTTAATTAAAACATCGTTGCCCGGGGATTGGATATCTACCTGATCGGCTATCGGTATGTATGTCGATTGGCGTTAGGTTTGCCATATACCGTGACTAACTTCGGGGACTCGGCTACGACTTAAGATTTTTTATAAGACTGGAAAGCTAGCAGGTAGGTTTTACTATTCGTAAGAAATGCAAACCGGATTAAGTAACCAAGTGTTAATAATGCGTTGCCAACTTTAGGCAGGGCTGTTAAGCTTTTTGCGTATGTTTGAAGGCTTACCCTAGTCTAAACTGAAAAACGGCAGTACTAAATACATACAGTTTTTAACTGACTCCAAAAAAAGGAGTTACTTAACAATGTTTAAAAATAATATGTCTAAAAAGCTACTAATGCTGATATATATTTATATATGTGGGGCCACTTTCGAAAAAAGAATTATCAAATCGCGACGTGGTTTCTAATAAAACAGTTGGAGTCGGATTTTGCTGCGCTTAACTATAAGGTAAAAAAAGTAAGTGAGTATCTTCACGTCCATATCCCCGAAGGGGTAGGCAGAGGTGCAACCAGGGTACCCACAACTAGCTGAAAACACTATGTCCAACAATGTGAGAGGTGGAAAGCCTATCGCCAACCGGGCACATATCCCATCCCGAGCAACATTTGTTTTCAATTGGAAATACCACATTTTCTTTTTCTTTTTGATGCCTGACCCGGGATTCGAACACGGAGACCTTATGAAGTCAAGTCCAGCACTTGGACCGCTAGACCACAGAGGCGATTATTAGGTAAAACGGTGATATCAATCCAGTTGAGTCATCGACTATACTATGTAATGACAGCCACGGTGTTAGTGACAAAATAAGCAAAGCTCGCTTTATTGCGATCTCCTTAGAAGGTAGTTTAACAATCTGCTTGCTCTTCTTATAGTGTTCGGTACAAATATTTGGAAAAACTCTCAGTCTATAAACTATTTGACTGATTTTGATGCAACATTTGAAAACTACTGCTAAATGGTGTAAACAAAAATAGGAAAATGTAATTTTATTGAAGTAAATTTTATAAAATCACTCTTAATCAATTTTATTTAACAAAGGATTTTTACTAAATTAATTTCTATTGAGTTTGTATGTTTAGATAGTTTAATATGACGTTATCAAATTTCACCGTATCTTGTTTGCATTCAAACTCTTTATTGAGGGATGCATAGGGCTGGCACTTTTTACAAAATACAGTAAATAAATTAAACATCATTTATACTTTAAATTTATCGATGACTCTGAAATAGTAAAACTACAAACTATTTTTCCAAGTACAACTACTAAGCCACATGTCTGTGAATCAATACCATGGAAACTGTAACAGGGGTATTGCTTAGGCTTATGGCTTTACCTTTGCATGGTTAAAATATTTTCACATCATAATGTAGTAGAAACTGCTACTATAGTCAAATATTTTGTTACTTTTTCTTAACTTGTGTTTTTATAAATAAATGATTTTATTTCTATGGTTTTAACCATTATGACTTTCAGATTTTAAGTTGTGCTCCTTTCCTTAAATACCTCTAAGTTTTTTCCATAAAACTTTTAGAATTCAAAAAATACACTCGTACGACAAACGCAAAAGATATGTTTTGTATTAAAAAGCATCTAAACGTACTTCAAGAGATATCTTTTGATTATCTTCAACATTCAGACTCACATTCTATTATTGTTAAAGGACTTAATAAATGTTTGAAATCGTGCCTGAATATTGCGAATATTTAACTAAGTTCAATAAACTGTGCGAGAGAATATATCGCGTCAAAAACTTTTTTTTTTATTTATTCATATATTATTATTATTATTATTTGTGATTTCGGGTGCGTACTTTTAGCCCAATTAGTTAAAATAACGTTATTTCAAGAAACAAGATGGTAGAGTTTTGTTGCGACTCGCCCGGATTAGTAACACGCACCGCCTTATCTATTCCCGCCGTCATAACCTCAGTGCTTGCCGTTGACGCGTTCCGGTTTGGAGGGTAAGGTAGCCGGTAAACTTACTTATACTCGAGGCCTAACATCCCTGTTGGCAACGCAACATTATCATCTTTGGTGACTCTAGGTGGCGCGAATTTACCATCATGAGATCCATCTGCTTGTTTGCCTTTCTGTATAAAAAATTACATGGTTACATGAAAACTACTGAATGAGTGACAACCCTACCTATTAGGGAACCGTCAGCAAATCTCGTCGGTGATTTGATTATTCGGTTTTAAGGGATTGGGCGAGCTCAACTATTTGGTCTGTTAGGAGGCGAAAAATTTAATGGGGTGTAAGAGGGAGGATAACTAAGTAACTTTATGCTCTCCATTCACCCCTTGCATATGGAACGTCAGTCCACCTAATTCGGGTTAGGGGGTGACAATTTTATATTTTTTTATGATATTGGAAGGCAAACAAGCAGACTGATTTCAAGTAAGAGACTCGCGTGGCCTAGAGACACCAGACATGGTAATGGTGCGTTGCCAACCTGAGGCCGGGATGTTAGACCTCGAGCAAAAGTAGGTTAACCGGCTACCTTACCCTCCGAACTGGAAAACGTCAGAGGCAAGCATTGACGTTATGGCGGCAGGAATAGGTAAGGCGGTGGTACCAACCCGGACGAGTCGCTGCGAAACTCTACCACCTAGTAAAAGTTGAAAGTAGCTTTGAAATTAGTAGTGATAAGTATTCAATGAAATAACTAAATGTTTACAACCGCCTCTGTGGTCTAGCGGTCCAGGTGTTAGAATTGACTTCCCGGGTTCGATTCCCAGGTCGGGCAACATAAAGAAAATGTGTTTTTCCCAATTTTCTAATTAAAAAAAATTTGCTCGGTACTGGCCATCCTGTCGCCAACCGGCCAGGTATACAAACCCGGGCAAAATTGTTTTTATTAGTCTACCCGGCGAACTTTGCTTGACATTACTAACAGCTCGTATTTTCCTATTTTTTCTGCAATTTTCCCGGGTTTTTCTTCCATTGAACCTTCTCCAGACCAACTAACAAAAAAAAGATTTTAGCTAAATCGGTATATCCGTTTAGGAGTGATACAATTATTACGCGAAATAGATTGAAAAACAAATTTTAAGTTAAAAAAAGTTTCTGGTTTAAGCATAAACCAGAAATCGAATCAAAGACCTCTTACCATCTAATAGCAGAAAAAGCCGCTAAGAGACTCCCATAAAAGTAGCTGCATAATTGTTCTTAAAATGATAAACAACGCAAAATGGTACAGTAATTCTCGATTTTCATCCGATTAATCGATTATATACACTAAATCGATTCTAACTACAGTTCCTAACACTTATGGTAACGGGATTTGAACCCACTTTTCACTTTGTAGGTTACTTTGTGAACAACGATTACGTCTTATTGATTTTTATAGCATGGGTCAGATCAATTTCAGTGATAAGGATTTTGCATTGTCAATCGAAGATGTTAATGCTGCGTTGCCGTCTTAAGTCAGAGTGTTTCTCACTTTTTTATGGAATAAGACTTTACAGGAATCTCCTTCTTAGTAGTATTATAAATGCGAACGTTGGTTTGTTTGTTTGTTTTGTTTTGTTTGTTACTCGTTCACGTAAAAACTGCTGAGCCGATTTCATAAAATTTGGTACACACATAGGGGGTAATTTGGATTAAAACATAGAATTGTTTTCTTACCGAAATAATGTTCCTATGAGACCACAAAGGCAAACCCGCGAGCAATGGCTAGTAGTGTTTGAATAAGACTATAATTTATAAATTTATTAAAAAAACTGGTGCGCAATGAAGATGCTAGTAAAAGCTAGTAACAGGTGTATATTATGAAAAACATGGCAAATAAAGTTTTTTTTACGATATTGGAAGGCAAACAAGCGAACGGATTTCCTGGTGGTAAAAAATTCACGCCGCCTAAAAACACCAAAGGTGGTAATGGTGCGTTGCCAATCTGAGGTCGAGATGTTAGGCCTCGAGCAAATCAGTTGCATTTCTAAACAAAAATCTTTTTTTTCTTATCGTATGTGTATTTGTTACACACCACGAGACATGTGCACCCGTTTGGATTAGGATACTATCTAAAAACTGTAGTATGTTTCAACGAAATTATACAGAATTTTTTATCGTATACAAAATTACTTAAGTCTGGCCATGGAACGGAATTATGGGATCTCACACCATACATAATTACAAGGTTGTATAACACAACCAGTATAACATCCAACGAGCCTATTGTTGATCTATTATTAATATTCTAACATAAGTCACGGCAACACCGTCGGGAATCGAACCGTTGCCAAACACCCAACTGGGTCAGTGATTCATTATTCAGATTCATTACTGACCGATTATTAGCTGCCGTAGTATTGTTAAACATACGGGTTGAAAATTTACCGACCAAGTTCTACAACGTGAAAACTACATACTCTGAACAATCGCACCGTCGATTTTACAAGATAGAGATTTGCCAGTTCTTTCGTAATTTGTATGGATATGGATTTTAATTTTCTACAGTAGTAGGTGGATTTTTTATTAGGTATTCATATTTACGTATTGTCGAGAAACATAAATATCTGTGTTCTATTTAGAATGGAAAATCTGTATCCCTGCTTGGCAGCTCATAATAGGCTCATAATAATACCCACATAAACAAAAGCCACATCTAGCAAAATGCTGTGAAGAAACTTACCCGGATAAAAATCCACCGCGTTACCTATTCCTACTACCATGACAATACCGTTTGGTACTATCGAGTTTCGATCTGGTGGGTAGTGCAGCCGGTTGATTTTGCACATTACACCTATAACTCTGGCCACAAGACAGTGACTAGCCTATTACAACAGCATCAGTGTGGATAGCCGTAGTTATCTCATTTGTCAGGAGAGCTGTGTATTTGTTGGCTATGGTATCAATACATATTATAAAACAAAGTCGCTTTCTCTGTCCCTACGTCCTTATGTATGCTTAAATCTTTAAAACTACGCAACGGATTTTGATGCTGTTTCTTAATAGATAAAGTGATTAAGAGGAAAGTTTATATGTATATTTTATACCCGTGCGAAGCCGAGGCGGGCCGCAAGTCCCGTAATAAAATAAGCTGTATTCCTACTGTAATATTTTTGTTGTTAGTCCAAGTACATTTATTTTATGCTTAAAATTGTATATCTCGTTTCGGTTATTGTATTAGCACATATAGCTTGACATAACATTTACAGAAGCATGCTTGTCCGAATAACGAACCGTGTTATCACAGATTTCATAAATGAATCATAGGAATCACAATAATTATCAGTTTGGATCAGCACCCCAGACAATAGCAGCCATATTGATTTCTCGTCAAACCTGAACCAAACAAGGTATAACTCCCAAATTAAGTTATATTTAGTTTAGTGAACAAAAATCATTACCAATTATGTAACTAAAGACTAGATAACTTTGCAGAATAGACCATCTGCCTTCTTGCCAGGCAGCTCGTAAAAGACGAGCATAGGCTTACCGTCACTAACATCGTGACACCCAGATTGGTACCACCGCCTTACCTATTCCTGCCGCCATAATGTCATGACGTGTTCCGGTTTGGAGGGTAAGTTAGCCGGTAAACTTACTTTTGCTGAAGACCTAACATCTCGGCCTCAGGCTGACATCGCACCATTACCATCTTTGGTGTCTCTAGGCAGCGTGAATTTCTTACCATCAGGAAATCCGTCTGCTTGTTTGCCTTCCAATATCATAAAAAAAGGATTCGATCTGCAGGATCGGTAATACGAGGCGAGTTTGTTACTTAAGGGATATCCAAACGGCAAATTGGTCAAAGATAATACTAATTTCGTCTGATAACCTTATCAGAGCATTTGACGCGCCGCCGATATATACCGGCACCCTCAACGTCTAGACGACTTCGGCGAGATTTAAAAATGTCTGAACTCGACAAATATTGAATTATTAAGGTTCCGGTGAAGGAGACTTTAATCAATTTCGCTTTTTGTAGACACTTTTTTTCTCTTTTTAACACAATTCACATTTGTTATTAAGTTTAATTGTTTTATTTCGGATTATAACCAGAGGTGTGTGCGGGAATGGGATGTGAAAAAAGTAGCATATTTATGTTACGTCCTATATATTCCGTCATACTAGTAACAGTGAGCTTCAAGAAAGAGTGGGATTAAAAAATGCGTTGGTGTTAAAATGAGAAAGGGCATGCTCCGCTGGTTCTCTCATGTGGAAATATTGAAAGATAAACGATTGACGAAGCAGATATACAATGCATATATGGATGAATGCAGAAACTCGGTGAGACCTAGGTTGACATTCCAGGATCAAATCGCTCTGGTATTATCCGAGGGTTTTTTATAGAAGAGGAAGCGAATGAGCAAGTGGGTCACCTGATGGAAAGTGATCACCTCTACCCACGGACATCCGCAACACCAGGAATATCACAGATGTTTGTGGTTGGTGTCAAGGGTCTCCGAAACCTGAGTATATATGAAAAGTGTAAGGAATGTAGAGGAAGCCAAATAGGTCTGCCAGGAGCGTGAGACTTGGCATACGATACTCTCGCTTACTCATCAGACACTTGGCATGAAGATATGTATCTATATAAAATAGGTAAGTTTAGTCGGCTCTTAGCAGAATTACCACTGTTGTGGTGAAATTTTAAAGAACGCCTTATTAATGACCACCTTATTGGTCGAGTGGCTAGCGTACACGCCTAACTACATCGACTCACTGTGAGGCTCGGGTACGATTCCCGGTGGGGGCAGGAATTTGTGTGATGAACAATTAGGTGTCTGCGTTTCCGGGTTTGGGTGTTTATTAAATTTGTTCTGGTATCTATTTAAGTATTGCTATTTATTAGTATCGTTGACTAACACCCATAACACAAGCATATAATTTGCTTACTTTGGGGTTAGATTCAATTTGTGTAACCAGGGATATTTATTATTATTATTATTAAATAATTTCCTTACTTTGGGGTTAGATTCAATTTGTGTGAGTGTCGCCTCTGTGTCCTAGCGGTTCAGGTGTTGGATTTGACTGGATGAGGTCCCGGGTTGGAGTCCCGGGTCGGACAACAAAAATAAAATTGTGTTTTTCCAATTTTCTAATAAATAAAAAGTTGTTCGGGATTGTATCTTCTCGCTCATATCCCCGAAGAGGTAGGCAGAGGCACAACCAAGGCACCCACGACTAGCTGAAGACACTAAGTCCCACAATGTGATAGGTGGCAAGCCTATCGCCAACCGGGCACATTTCCAATCCCGACCAACATTTTTTTTATTAGAAGATTGAAAAATAAACAATTTTCTTTTTGTTGGCCGACCCGGGTTTCGAACCCGGGACCTCATGCAGTCAAGTCCAACACCCGGACCGCTTAACCACAGAGGCGATAATTGTGGGATTGGATTAGTGCCCGGTTGGCGATAGGCTTGCCACCTATCTCAGTGTGGGACTTTGTGTCTTCGGCTAGTCGTGAGTGCCCCGGTTTTGCCTCTGCCTGCCGCTTCGGGTATATGGACGTGAAGATACTTTTTGTATAAGTTGTCCAGGGATAATATTATATTATTATTATATCAAAATTAGCACTTTACACGTTTCATAAAAACTATCATATCTATTTTGATTAATAGAATACTGTCCCATTTCGCACCCAACAACAAAGCACAAATAACCCGACTAATTTCTATTGATATCGTTATCAGGACAATGGATGTGCCGCCGATATTTCCGGCACCCACCGCGTCTAGACAGCTCTGACGGTTGGGATGTCTGAAGGTGACAAATATTTTACTACCCTTTAGAATGTCGAACATTGAGATTAAAAAACGTTTCAGATATTTAAACTGGATATTCATGATGCTTTTTTAGCTTTTAATATTTTGGTTTAGTTAAATTGTCCTGATCACAGTCACCTCGGTGTTCACGGTGACCATGGTGTCCATGGTGATCACGGTTCCCATGGTGACCACGGTGACGATGGTGTCCATGGTCACTACGCTGTCTAAGGTCGCCACAATAAATACCTAGAAAGTGATATTTGATCAATCTGCTAAAAATCGATTTGTTTCAATATTATTTATCGTATATACATTTTTTTGAACGATTTACTTGAGATTCCGTAATCAAATCCTGACTTAATGGCAATAGGACCTTCTCAAAAAAATATTTAAAAATTCACAAGTGGCAGAAAATCGTGTTGTGATATTTTTATGAACCTGCCTAGTAAAAAAATATCACAACTTTTTCTGCTTTCTGATTTTACACCATTAATCTCGACTTTCTGAATTCTCCCGCTCAAATAAGAAATCAGAAGATCGAGTGACTTATTTTTAATTCCATAATGGCTAAGTATATCTGCTTCGTTAATCTTTCAGACAATCTTTCCACATGAAAGAACTAGCGGAGCATGCCCTTTCTCAATTTAACACCAATGCTTTCTTTCAATCCCACTCTTTCTCGAATCTGACTGTTACGAGTATGACGGAACATATAGGACGGGACATATTTTTCACATCCCTTACCCTCCCGCACACAACTCTTGTTATAATCCGAAATGAAACAACTTAATAAGAATTGTAAATTGTATTTTACGGAATTAAAATTCACAAATAGCAGAAAAATCGAGTTGTGATATTTTTATGAACCTGCCTAATAAAAAATATAGGAGTTGAACACACGACCTCTTTTTTTATTAAGTCGGTCAAAAATATTACCATACGTGACGATTAAAGATTAAAATCATGTTACATGTAGGGATACTATCTCATTGATTTATTTTCAATTGTATACTTACGTACTAAGCCGATAAGAGACGAGTGTTTTAGTTTTCACTATCACCGTAATTACGATCTCGTGGAGGTAGTTTTGGGACAACTTACCATCTTTACCTTGCCTTCTAAAGCTGAAAAAATATTAATTTACAACTAAGCTGTGGAAGAAGCTAGGCAAGTCTTAAGGAGTAGTTACACATGGCATTATATACTTTCTGACTTCCTTAAGGTTACCTAATTCACGTAAGTCGTGCAGAAATATATGAATATACTAACAACCAATAAATAAAACATTACCCACACTACCATGCATTTGACACACACAAACAAACATATTGATGATAACGATAAAAGATCACAGATGGCGCACTTAAAAGTTTGGAAACAAAGTAGTTGGTCTTGAGACATGAAGATGGGGTTCTTATCAACAAGATATTAAAATGTATTGTGGTTGAATTTCGACCAATGGGCCAATTTGTAAAAATAAATTTCTCAGGATCTGCCTTAACAAAACGATTTAAATAAAAACTTTCGAATACCGTTAAACAGTAGCATATAATCATTTTAAAATGTTTTTATTTTGCAATCCAAGATTACAAAATATGATTTCTGGAATCGCATCAAAATATGCTAATTCGGATTCCAAGACACTAAATAATATGATACTAATTTCAAATCGTTTGCCTTTAAATGATTTTAGCTTTGAACAAATTCGTTTTTGAATCAAAAGCCGCATATTAAAATGTTTTCGAATGTTTAACTTGATTGCAGCTTTGTTTTTGTTCATTTTGCATTGAATATCAGTGAATTGATGATCCAGCTATGTTTATTTTTATAGAATCATTAAAATGCATTTGCAAAAGCCAACTTTAACTTTAATAATATAATATCGTAGATATAAAAATAATAGGTAATCTATGTCTTGTATATCTCAATTTATATATTATATTGGAATGCCTAAATAATTTTGTAAAATTTATAACATTTATGTTTCGCAAATATTCTTTTTTCTTTTTTTGGTTATAGCAAATGGGATAGTTTTTAGAACCGTTGAGGTCACGCGTGACACCTCAACGGTTGCTGTAGTTTTGCTATTTCTTTTTCTGTTTTAGTGTAAGAGAAGACTCTCATGAAATAAAAAAAAGGAATATAAAATTTATCTAACTTTTAGTTGATTCACATTAAATTTTAATAACTTATGAAAAAGAAAAACTTCTGTCAAGAAAGCTGGTGAAGTATAATTTTACTAGAATGTTACACGTGGTGATAGGTTGTGTAGCAGCTGTAGCTCGTAAAAAGTATCTTCACGCTCATATCCTCGAAGAGATAGGTAGTTATAAAGACGATAACCCGAGGCTGAGATCATAAGCCTCTATAGTAATAAAGGAATTTTTCAGGCTAACTACCTCCAAAACGGAACTTCAGGGCCTTAGTTTAAGGCACTAGCGGCCCAAATACGCAGGACAATTGTCCCAATTCGGATGAGTAATTGTTATATAGATGTTACCACCTTTTCTTAACGACTGTACTTGTAAATAATGGACATAAATAACTAAATCATAAGTAATTAATTCCACAAGTCAGCGATGGGGTTAGCACAACCCTACGCCAAACATCTAGATAACATACTAAAAAACCTCGCGACGTGTGTGGAAGATAAATAAACAAAAACTATCCCATTTGCAATATTAGAATTAGTATGGACGTACAGTCATCAGAAAAATTAACTTTCAAGGAACGTATTCGTAATGCGTTTTTCATGCAGCGCCATTTGCATATTTGCTAATGAAATTAATTCAATTATCCGGCTAAGTGCCTCAAATGCAGAGGCGTAGCTGGCTTACAAAGGGCACTGGCGCAAAACTGAATTTAGGGCCCAACTAAACTGCAACATATTTTCCGGTACCTATTTGATAGAAGTTTTAAGGCAAGATTTCAAACATTATTGAAAATTCCAACCTAAGCATTATGATTAAACCTAAATATTAAAATTTAAAAAATGGTCAAGATTGACTGGTTATTTTCTTTTATTTTTAGCAAGTTAGAGGGTTCTTAAGACGGAATAATTTTAATGTTTTTTTGATTCGTCTCTTTATTTTATTGACATTATTTAATAACTAGCCGTGCCCGTGACTTCATCCGCGTGAAATTTAATACAAAATATGACGGGCTGCACTCCGGGAGTGCCGGCAGAAGTGAATCTTGAATAAGAACGTTGTGCATTTTTGATGTTTTAGAATGTTTAGGGAATAATTTTGCACGAATTGCTTTAATTCTATCAATATGAAAATACTATCATTTATGCACAAATATTATTTTCAAATCAATAACCTGCGTTTGGTTTGACAAAAACTAGATAAAGTAAGACCACGTGACAGCTAAGAGCGTCGTCATACCATCTGTATCACGAACATTGCTCGTCTACGTACATAAAGCTTATTTTCAAGATGGAACAAATAGGGCAATGTCTGTTGATATCGTACGTATCTGCTATCATGTTGTCTTGTGAGAATGTAATGGTAGTTATATTGCGGCGTATTATCGATTGCGAATCCTATACTCTTCGCAATACAAAAACAGCAATGAGTGTACGTTTTATTTTAGATCTTGCACAAGCATGCGCCGTCTTATTTGCGCACTCGCTCTGCATCGTCTTACGATCTGACGATCTGACGCGAGTTTAGAAGATTTTACCCATTCCAAAAAAGGTCGCAATGCCGCCTAAGAAGTTTTCATCTCAAAAAGTCTAAAATGGAAGTAGCCTAATAAGTTACACCGTTAATCATCGGCTACCTGCCAGTTAAAGTCCTGTCAACATTGGTCCAGCTGTTTCCGAGATTAACCAAAAAAACAGACAAACTCACAAAAATAGT
>NJDD01001121.1:80837-109402 GCA_002245505.1 Calephelis nemesis | reverse complement strand
CGGGACTTGAATCCTCAGAAGCTCAATTGGTTAGAGCATTCGTCGGCTTGAGACGAAAGGTTACAGGTTCAAATCCTGTCTGGGGCGAAATTTTTTCTTTCTTTAAAATTTATAGTAAATAATATTATTTTGTAATGAACGGTCAAAAGCATGTAGTAGATTAATGGTACAAACAGCCACTCCAATTTTATTTATTGATATAAATGTCTACCCATTTAATTATTAGTTATTAATACTAATAAAATATTTTTATTGCAGGCAAAAATACCCACAAATCAAAACAAGTGTTTCTCATAAATGCAGTAAGATAATAAAAATATCCAAACCTAACTTTACAATTAATTTGGGCTTTTGCAGGATTCGTTTAAATTATTCTCAAATAAGCTACAAAGTTATAATTCGGGTTGATGGCATCTGTTTATATTCTGAAGCAAAGCTAATTTTTCGGTTATTGCAACTTAAATTCTGTGTCCGAGGGCCCCTTAAACTTTGGGGCCCCCGCGACCTGGCACTGGTTTGCTCTTCGGTAACTATCTCACATAGCTATAACTTTTTTGCATATACTTTGAGATATCAATCTCGTTTCCCGTTTAGGCCCCGAGCTTTTGAAAGATTATTATACTTTTCTGTTAAGTAGCTCGTCATAGGCAAGTGTTGGTTTTTCGGTGTTTAACATTCTGACTTTTTTTATGAAAAAGGAAGGCAAACAAGCAGACTGATTTCCTGATGTTAAGAAATTCACGCTGCCTAGAGATACCAAAAATGGTAATGGTGCGTTGCCAACCTGAGTCCGATATGTTAGGCCTCGAGCAAACGTAAGTTTACCGGCTACCTAATCCTCCGAACCGGAACACGTCAACGGCAAGTATTGGACTTTATGGCGGCAAAAATAGATAAGGCGCTGGTAACAATCCGGGCGAGTCGAAACTCTGCCACCTGGTAGGATGTCACGGTGTTGTTGACGGTAAGCCTATGCTCGCCTTTTACGAGCTGCCTGGCAGGTAGCCAGATAGTCTATTCTGCAAAGGAGACCGGACCAACACGGGGCAATCTTAAATGTTATTTTTTTACTTTTTATTTTTATGATATTAGAAGGCAAACAAGCAGATGGAATTTGTCACAATTTTGTTTTATTGCCCTAGTTTATATCCATTTCTACTATATTTATGATATATGTACGGGATCTACCGTCTTACCTATTCCTGCCGTAATGACGTTTTGTTGCGGCATGGAGGGTAGTTTAGTAGCTAGACGGTCAGCAACGCAGCTACAACGTCTATGGTGTACATATAGGCCACTGTTATCTCTCACCATCGGGAGACCCGTTTGCTGATCTCTCACGTATAAAGTATCTTCACGCACATATCCCTTCTGTCTAATCGCCTTGGTGGTGTAGAGGTCCGGATTTGTATTTCACTTTTTGGGGTCTCGGGTTCGAACCCAGGGTCGTTCAATAATAATAAAACGTGGTTTTTCGATTTTCTTTTAAGAACAAAGTTGAGAGCGATCGGAAATGTGACTGGTTGGTGATGGGTTTGCCACCTATCACATTGTGGACGTAGTGTCTTCTGAATGTCCTGGATGTCAACACAAGTTTATTTATTATTTTTCAAATTATTGCAAAATCGCGTCTGTGGTCTAGCGGTCCGGCGTCGGACTTAACTTCTTGAGCTCCTGGATTCGATTCCCGGGTCAGACTACAAAACAATAGAAAATACGTATTTTCGATTTTCTTGTAAAAAAATAACGTTGCCCAGAATTGGACATGTGCCCGGTTCTTGCCACCTATCACATTATAAGGCTTAGTGTCTTCGGCTAGTCGTGGGTGCCCTGGTTATATATGCTATATATACCTACTTCTTCGGGGATATGGGCGTAAAGATACTTTTTTGACAATATAGTACTCACTAACGTTAAACATAACACCTAATGGCTTTTGTACAAACCAAAGGGGATAAAATGACATAGTCCAGTGAATTAAATGCATGACTGAAATGAAATCCGGTAAATAAAATCATAGCAACATATTAGCCATTTACAAAAAAAGGAAGAAAACGTAACTACACATTAACATAGTCGGCTAAAGACCTTAATACCAGGTATAAGCTACCTGAAAATATCCGATTAACCGACATTAGAATAAACTGAATTAACAAATGAATACATCGGTAATGGAATTATGTTTCGTTTTGTATTAGCTTTTGTTTTAGCCGACATTTTTAGGGTTCGTCGTGGAAATTTTATATTTGTAAAAGTGTTGTGGATACTTATTTATTTTAGTATATGTTTGTATCTTTGGCTTTATAGACTTAGACTATTCTGTGTATTGGTATCTTTGACTATCCCTCAAAACTGAAAAAATAATATGTAAACTAGCCGACTCGGCAAACTTCGTATCGCATGGCAATAACAGCACTAATAGTTGGTATTTTGAATAGCTATTTAATGGGGCCACTGTCTTTCTCCCTCACGAATGCTCTGTTTTTTTTAGTGGATAATTTGTTGCTAAGCGCGAGGTTTTTCTTCATCGGGCTATATCGAATGCTCGCACATTATGCGCGCAGTACTCAGTTATTATTTTCTTGTGATGTTATTTTAAAATTATGATATCTCCTAAAATCTTTATTTTAAGCAAATGAAATTTTGTTTTAAATTAAATACTTACGACGAGTAACGGATTTATTTTATTATAAATGTCATGTTCATAAAAACACCTTCGCAAATAATGCAGTATTAAAACAAATGGTTAGCATAAAAAGGTTATGGTAGCTAACCTTATAAGATAGACAATGCTGGATTTGCGACGATTCACAGCCCACCCCAACAATCCGCTCAATAATCAGAACGCAACATCAAGTCGAAGTTCGGTCTTCTGGAAGATGGCTTTTGGTATATATAATAGACTATTAAGCTAAGCATCCTACTATCTCATAAAGTACGGCGAAGTGGTAAAAAGAACTAACTTCTATTTTATTAATGTTAGAGATCAGCGAACAAGCACACGGGTATTCTGATGGTAAGAGACATTGTCGTGGTCTATAAAGACCATAGATGTTATATGAGCGTCGCTGACCTGTGGCCGGGATATGAGGCATAAAATGCAAGACTACTGACAACCCTACCCTCCAGACAAGAACATGCCAAAATCATTATGGGGCAAGAGTATCCCTACCCGGGCAAATTGCTGCACAGCACTCCACCAACCAGTGGTCTTGCTGCTAATAGGAATATACTTAGATCATATTTTAACCTGCCTGGCAGAGTGGCAGATGGTCTATTTTTCTCAGCGGGCCCGGAACAACATGATTAGTAATTATTTTTTTTTTGCAAAAAACCGACTCCAGTGCAATTCGATCATTATTTTTTCGATTTTTATCAATTTTTATCAAAATCCGACCCGATACTGTCGATTGTACATGAAAATTGATTAAGTAAAGTAACCAACTATGCCCGCGATTTCGTCCGCGTTATTTAATTAGTAAAGATTTCTCTTTTAATACAAAAATAATCAAAGTTACTCCTTACTACTTCAGTTACCTACTTGCCAGTGAAGTCCCGTTAACATCGGTTCAGCCGTTAAAAGATTAGTCGCAACAAACAGATAAACCAACATTCAGAAAGACAGACGGAAAAACAAACATTGTGAAAAAACAGTTTGGTATATGTTATGTATATACATTCATATGCATGTAGCAAAAAGCAGTTATTTTAACACAAGCGGGCCGCCCTGCACGGGTATAAAATATACGAACCTACCTCTTCAACTTTTTTTTCATTTATTTAATAAAAAAAGATACATTTTTTTAACAAAAAGCTTTGCAAAAACCTTACATTGATTTGTCCGCAAGCTGAAAAAAAATTGCATCAAAATTCGTTCGTATTATAAATGCGAAAGTTTGTGAGTATGTATGGATGGAAAATATTAGAGATATTATATCCATATATGTTATAAAACGTGTAGAATACTCTCGCCTGTATGGTAGACCATGCATAGCAGTCCGGTTTCGGACTTTACTTTTTGGTTGGGTCGGGCATCAGAAAAGTTAGAAAATGTGTATTTTTAATTTTCTAATAAAAGTAACGTTGCCCGTAATTGCCCGTATATAATTCTTCCTCGTGATAATATTAATTGTGCTAAATTTTATACACCGTCTGAGTTATTGTACCTAAAATGGTTCTGAAGTTTTAATTTACGTAACCTTTTTTAGGGTAGCAGTAAAAATAATTCCTTCAGAACCCTCGATATTATTGTGTGGAAGGAATCCATATTTTTTATTATCCAGTCATTATACCTCGAATCGTGTAGGCCCAGACGGCATCCCGCTGTTCGACCTTTTTCCTTTAAGTGATAGTTTAGCACCATGATCTTAAAGTAAGAGATATTTAGGAAGTTACATGAAATGATAAAAAATATGGAAATATGATATATGAAATCTTAGTTCACTGTTTCTTTTTGATAGAAAACGGGAAAGTGAATATTGATGAAAAAGAGTTTCAATTAGAAAGATATTCCTTTTTATGTTGGTTCTTAAATAGTATTTAATATACTGACTACGCTAATTAAGAGTCTATTTTAGGTAGCATATTCTTAGTATTCATAAAAAAATACTTACAAAATATGAGTAGCCATAGCCATGGCTTCATTATATTTATTACATACATGTGTGTGTATTATACATTATTTATATATTATTTTACTAGATAAGCAATACATATTGCTTATCTAGTAAAATAATATAATTACTAATTTGTTATACATATTTGAAAGTCGAAATAATGGTTTATAATTATTAATAGATAGCTCGATGTTTGCAAATGTGTGCGATATTGAGAACATATAATTTAGCTTCAGATTTAAGAGGTCTTTTTATATATATAATACACATACAGCTAAATATTTTGAAAAAAAAATTTTCATAAAAATAAACGACCTGTACTATCTTATAAAATTCACGTATAATCCGACCAAATTAAAAATTACCATACTTAAAACAGTTGTCGTTACATAATCTGATTTTTAATTTAATCGGGAATACTGATGACTTGTGTATAGTGCGTGCGAATTAAAATGTCGATATTATTTAACGATTTTTGAATGCATTCAATGTTTTTTAAATGACAGGGTAATGGCAGATATATTTTATGATCATAATTTTAAACATTGTAAGATAATGAAGGCGTATATGGACTTTTCTTTTAAAACGGGTCATGTGGAGCGGCATGTTTTTTGACTGTCATCTTATTCTTAAGTTTTGAATTCGATCATCTTTTTTGGTTTGATTATTTTTGTATTTGATATTTGGCGTGCATCGTATCAAGATTAACTGTGTTTATGATTTTTGGTATTTTGTCTTACAAATTTTATGCTTAAAGGTGTAGACATTTTTTGTCTAAATGTTTTAAACGTTTTTAACCCCCGACGCAAAAAGAGGGATGTTATAAGTTTGACGTATCTGTCGGTGGCATCATAACTCCCGAACGGTTGTTGTCCCGAATGTTTTTTTATAACTATATAATATATATAGTGATTTCAAATTAGTTTTTTTTGTATTAAAGGTAACTTAGGTGTGAGTGTTCTACTCTAGTAGGAACGCAGATGGTGTCTTCTCCTCAACAGACCCCGATCAACACGGTGGAAAACTCGGTCAATAACTAGCATATCTTTATAGGTCTTTTTTTATAGATTATGTTTCAGTCTTTTAGTTCCTTTAGTATTATCTAGATACTCGTACGAAGAGTAGTTTGTGAGTACGTACAAGACGCTTTTTAAATTATAAAAGTCTGGTTTTTCGTGAATTTCCAATTAATAACTTAAACAATCCTATCCAAAGAAATCACAAGTATTTGCTCAAAAACACAACCCTTCTCCTGTCCTGCAGTCAGGTAATAACGACCCCAGTCTACGCATAACAAAGTAATAAGAGATAAAAAGTTAATTATGCGCAATAATTATAGGGTACATACATTTTGCGCGTTTAAGGTGTTCTAGGCAAGTTCTTTGCAAATTCTTTTAACTTGTTTATATCAAAGACTTCTATGTTGCCTAAGATAGACATGCTATTGCCTAAAATTAAAAAATAAGAGATATGTTAACGATGAGTCTGTATATAAAAATAGATGTCATATTTTTTTATTTAATATATTAATTATTTATTTGTTTGAATTCATAAATGTATATTGCACATCTGTAAACATATTTAAAAAAACAGTTTTTTAAAAACCTATGTCTATTTTTTAAAGATTATTTATAACATAAAGCCTACTTAACTCATTTTTTCCACGCATTGATTTAAGTTACGAGTAAGTATTGTAAACTAACCATTTTCACTTTTTACATAACTATAATCATCATTTATTACAGGATACAGGATTGAGAGAATTGAAACGTTACAAAAATGTATATACATATTTAAATTTATGTATTGAAATCTACGAATCACACGAAATTGATTATATTACATAATTTAAAAATATGAACTCTTGAAAACTGTATTTTTATACGACAAGACATAGAACAAATACATTCCCTGATGGTGAGACGATCGTGGCTGATAAACACCATGGATGTTGTAGGTGCGGCACTGTCTTTTAGCTGAGGTGTTAGGTCAATTATTGTGCAAGCTTATCGGCTACCATATCCTCCGGGTTTACACCACAAGATTGTGTTTTTTTTTTCATTTTTGTAACAGGGCGTAATTATTATCCTGGGTAATTACTTTTTTTAGCTGGTACCATAAAACAAAACAAAATACTAAAATTATCATATTGCTAGAGAAAAAGGTTATCACGGCTCCAGAAAGACTTAATTCGAGAATCTATTAAATCGTGTTATGATAATAGCAATTTTTTTAGTGTTCTATCTATATCTAGTATGTAATTATGCTGCAATTGAACTATTATTTTTATATTCTGTTAAGTAAAATTTTGTATACAACTTTATTTAGTCTTTTTAGACCTTAATTCTTGGTCTCTCAAAACTCGTTTCGGTCCGATTCCAAAAACAGGAGGAAGTTCCCAATTCAACTATATTATGTTTTTTTGTAATTACTCCTTCAATAGTCAACTGATTTTAATAGGTTGTTTTAGGCAACAATATCTGTGGCATGGCAACATTTTTTTTTATAAATTACCGCCTAGTGTAACACAAATTTAAAATATTATTACTTTTAAATATGAATTAAAAAAAATCCTCGTAACTAGGCTTTCTATGGTGTTAATGAGTATTTTTCTGACATTTAAATATTGTAAAAATCGTATTACTGGTAAAGTGAATACTGACTATAAAATTATCAGTTTAATATTTACTTGTAATTATAGCTTTATTTTTTTTTGGTTTGAACGATGCAATAATTACTTTACTTGTAAAATCGTTATTATTTTTTTACTATTTTTGATTAAGACTATGAATTATTATGAGTTTCTACTCCTACATTTAAGAACCAAACATCTTATCTCATTTTAAACATTAATTTTAGTTGTATTAACTTACTCTTTGTATTGACTGTAAAATTAGTTTAGTTGTATTTGTACGCCTTATAGTCAGAGTATAGGGCTCAAATCGAATTTGTAACCAATTAGCTATGTAGCTATATCAGAACAATAAATAAATTATTAGTAATGAATTAAAAAAAGATAGGTCATAATTTTGAGGTGGTTCCATATTAATTTTATTATGATCCGACTAATAATTTTTGAGTTATGCCTAATAATGCATAAGTTTTTTACTTAAAAACTTAAAAACTACCACTAGGACGTTACTAAAATTTACGTGGAACCATTTCGGAACCATTTGCTATCGTTTCAACATAGATCTATCAAATCGCGACGTGTTTACCAACGAAATAGTTGGAGTTGGTTTTTGCAGTGCTGCGATAAATTATGTTATTAAGATGCATCATGTCTACCTCATATTATTCAGTCTTCGGTTAATAGTAAAGCGATGGGAACTCGCTATTCATTAATTAAACACGATAATATCGCAATCTCTAAACGATAGTTTTAACGCTAAATGTATTTTTGTGGAACCAGTCACGATATGCGATTTTATAACGCGATTTCAGTCTATTACGACGGGGGCATTGTATATTTAAGCGTTAGTTTTAACGTGCTGAAAACAATCCCAATTTACGCATAAGGTCTAATATAACAGACTCAGAATGAAAGAAAAAAAAACATTGACAGGCTAATTTTATTGTATTACAACTGAAATAAATGATAAAAATAGGTAGTGTATATCCGTACTAATCCATGGATGCGAGTATATAATACTAACAAATTTGTATAGAATAAGGAAAAAAGACAAGCCCGTTGAGAGACGAAATCTATACTTACTAACATATCCTGACTGACTGATTCATCATCGCCTAGGCAAAACTATTAGAGTTACACTTACGAAATTTGGTGAATAGAGTTGTTTTATTGAGTAGGCAACAACGAAGGAGGGAATTCAGGAAAATCCACCCCTAGGGGATTGAGTGTTTGTATCGAGGATCGTCATTTTTTAGTTTTATTTTTGGACTACTTATAAAGAATGATTAAACACGTAATTAAGCGTTTTTGAAAATTCGACTCCTAGGGAGCTGAAATAGGGGTTGAAAGTTTGCATAAAACTCCTTATAAATGAGATATAAAAAAGTATTTAAAATAATATTCTTAATTAATGAGTGAACATATTTACTGCAAAGCCGCGGGGAACAGCTAGTTTTGTATAAAAATCTTTTCTACGCTGACGAAGTCGCGGGTAATCACTAATCAGTTAGCTTACGTTTAAGTTTAAAATATGGGCAGTAAAATTTACGTATTAGGATTTTATCGAAGTCAGTTAACATTGACGCATAAGATGAAGCACGGAGAAATTGGAAATTTCTACATAAAGTTCAACATGTTGGCAGTAAATATCTACTCATGATTAAATGTGGAGGCCATTAAAAATTCGCATAACTTTAACATGGCAGTTTTTATTTACGCAAAGGGTTAAAACACCGCAGTTATTTAGAGCTCACGCATAAAGTTAACCCTATAGCCAGTAAAATACGACAGAGATTTAACAGTATTTTTATTCATGAAGCTAAATAAACCTCTTAAGCGGCTATAGATCCTGTTACACTTTGATATTATTACTTGGATGTGTATCACGAAAGGATTTTTTGCTTATTTATTATCACATACACCCTAAGGGATTATTACTTGTACTAGTGGTTGGCCATTGGTCGAAATTCGACCATAGCACATTTTCATAACTTTTGATAAGAACGCCATCTTCATTTATCAAGACCTGCAACTACTTTGTATCCAAATTTTATGAATATAGTTTGTGCGCCATCTGTGATCTTTTATCGTTGTCATCCGTCATTTGTCATTTGTTTGTGTGTGACAAATGCATGATAGTATGTGTAATGTTTAGTTTTTTATTTATTGCACTTTATAAGCATTATTATTTAAAAAAATTGCGTTCTGCACTTCTCCTACACATAAGCTACAAGTGTGTCAAATATCATACTCCTCCGTTCCCGATATTTTCGTAAAAATGAGTCCAAAAGTTTTTGTTAATATTATAATTAATTACATACTAGCTGTCCCGGCAAACTTCGTTCCATTCATATAATGAAAATGTTATTATTTTTCGTAGTTTCCTCGCAGTTTTTCCCTTTCCCTTATCTTTTAAACCTACCCTGGACTTAAACAAATAATTTAAAAACAAAAGTAGCCAAATCGTTTCAACAGTTCGCGAGTTTTAGCGGGACTAACGAAAGGAAAATGATTTTTTTTAATATATACAAGATAGATACATAGCCCTATAAATATTTAAAATTTCATATGAGAAATCAATCATTTATTTTAAACTAATAGTTTAAAAAAAACAGTGTAAATATGAAATAGAAAGAGAACGTTCAATTGGAAAGGTCATGTCTAAAGCTCGACAGTAAAAAAAATGATACACCCGATTTAAGTACAATACTAATTTGAAGGAACGTAGCTATCCGGGGAGACCTACGTACCTAAAGCTCGGTGAAGTTGCAAAAAATCGCGAGATTAGCAACAATTTAGTCATTCAAAAAAAGGGAGAAGTACTAGTATTTCGACTATAAATTGAGATGTACGCTATCCTATCTTTCAAGTTGGATCAAATTGCACACGGTATCAAAATTTCATTGAAATCCGTTAAGCAAATTAGAAAATCATCGCGGACAATCAACGCGACGTGTTATTTATATAACTACATGTAGGTATACATATTTAAAAGAAACACGTGTTAGTTACATCTATAATAATATTTTGAAGAGGAAAGGTTTGACTTTTTTGTTTGTTTGTTTTTTTTAAATGAATAGGCTCGGAAACTACCGAACCGATTTCAAAAACTCTTTCAAACATTTAGAATGCTACATTATCCCATAGTGACATAGGCTTTGTTTCATCAAAACCGGTGCCGTAGAAGCCAAGTTACGTAGGCGAAGCTGCGTAAACTGCTAGTCGAATATAACTCAAGAACAGCTGAATCGATTTGGCAGAAAATTTATGTGAAGCTTAAAAGCAGGAGACGGACATAGATAAAAAATGATAGAAGAAGAAGAAGTAACCTTTGCGAAAATCCGTACTTAAATCCGCATAATGTTCTTTAATTCGCAATTTTCCACCAAATAATATGTACTAATATTAGATACTACCTATATAATATCTGCTCGGCATTCGGGTGTAGTCAAATTCTCCTGATTATGATTCGGTTACGAAGCGAAACATACGTTGAGTTTCTAGTAGTGTGTGTATTCTTGGTGCTAATAAAACAGTTTAGTGGTGTGTGTTATGTGGAGCTGGGATTTTTGACTTCCGGTAAATCCAATTCATTCATAGCGCAAAATTTTTCCTGTTTTGTCACGTCATACGTATACATGTTTTGGTGGAAAATTGCAAATTAAACAATTTTATTTGGATTTAGGTACGGACATAGATACTTTTTATCCCGGTCGTCTGACCAATTTTTCGCTGACTTCTCACATGACAAAAATCCCATCCAAAATTAAATATAAGATATTCTTAACACAAATTTGTGTAAAATATGAACAGTGTTTATCCATAAATTTTAGGGCGGCATTTGTTCGAGGCTCCATTGAAATATGCTTTGAAATGTAATGGCGCGGAAATAATTCGGTATCAATAGAAGGAGATAACTTTGTGTAATTAGGAGTCTTAAGGCCAATATCCATAACCTAAGATAGGGCATCTATAGATCAGTTACTAGGCAACCGCTATTTATCGCCTCTGTTGTCTAGCGGTCCGGTGTTGGCTATGATTCGTGAGATCCCGGTTTCGATCTACGGGTCAGGTAATAAAAATAAAATGTAAAAAACATCATTTGGCAGAATTGACTATGGAGGCTTGCTACCTATCACATTGTGGGATTTAATGTCTTTATTTAGTCGAGGGTATCTTTGACTACCTCTTCTTTTGTCGTCTTTAGACAAATCGATACTAGCGAGGATTGTTTTTTTATGATAATGGAAGGCAAACAAGCAGACGGATTTCCTGAGGGTAAGAAATTCCCGCTGCCTAGAGACACCAAAGGTGGTAATGCTGCGTTTATTGAGGCCGGGATGTTAGGCCTCGGGCAAAAGTAAGTTTTCCGGCTACCTTACGCTCCGAACTGGAACACGTCATGAGGTTATGATGGCAGGAATAGGTAGGTAAGGCGGTGGTACCAATGCGGGTGAGTCGCTGCGAAACTCTACCACATAGTCAGGTGTGACAGTGTTAGTGAAGGTAAGCCTATGCTCGCCTTTTACGAGCTGCCTGTCGCAGGAAGGCAGATGGTCTATTCTCCAAAGGAGCCCGGACCAACGTGGCAGAAATAGGTATAAGGCAAAAAGTTACCTATGTACAAGAAGATAGCCTTAAAAGCTGTAAATCCTAATTGTTATATTATGTTTGTAAATTAATCTTTGATACTAGGTACTAAGATATCATAATCAAGACTTTCTGCTTTTACTTTCCTAACCTTATCCTCACGTAACTAGGTAGATTTTGATAGAGAATTTTGTTAAAATAATGTGTAGGTGTTTAAAAACTAAATATACCACTACCTACCTGTACTAAATACTCTCATAACCTTTTTATTCTTATGTGGGCCGGAAGACTGAAACCTTTAAATGTTTAAGAAATAAAAATATAATTTCCTAGACTTTCTTAACTTTTTGTGTGGGCGTCAAAGAGTTAACTGATTGTACGTAATCGGATCCAAAGGATAGTGGCGGGAAAAGACAAGCTTAAATAAAACAAAGCGTCGATAGCAAAAGCAACACAGAACAGATGATTAGTAATCTTTTGATACGTCCACAAAAGTTTCCTTACTCATCACGTTCAAAAAAACAAAGTAACGGGACCGCGATCGCTTGCATTTGGATGATGTACATTGCTGTTAACGAACTACGAGCCTAGTGAACGAAAATCGACTATTATGAATAAGATTACACTAGCCCTGCTTTGTGACCTTGTGAATTGAAATTTACTTTACAGTCTATTCTTATCTATATATAATAGAAAGTTGGGTTAGTTATACTATTTGTAACTTAAGAACGGCTTAAGCGATTTGACTGAAAATTGATGCGGAGATATTTTTAAACCAGGAAACGGACATAAGATTCTTTTTATCCCTTATATATTACTTTTATTTTTCCCATACAAACTGAAAGGGAGCAGCTAGTATCTGATAAAAACATAGCATTTTTTATGAAATTAAGCCTATCAGTAAAGAAGGAGTGTGACTGCTATTATCGTGACATGAGATTTTTAAATTTTATCTAAATATATAAAAATGACTCTATCTCTATAATGTCTATTTCGCGTGGTTGTCGCATCACGTCTGAACGGGTAGACCGACTTTTCTAATTCCTTTTTTTTTGAGCTAGTTGTGGTCAGGAGAAGGTTTTTCTGAAAAGAAAAACCGTCAAAATGTTAGTAGGAGAGACCGAGGTGAGTTGTGACAGAGAAGAGTTGAAACATCGTCGATTTTTTAGAATCTGTATACTGTTTGTGAATTCTCAATAGTGCACGTTTGCTAGCTTGACTTGAACTGTTAAACGTACACTATTGCGATCTCATATCCGTTAATAGGTTCCAAAAAATCAACGATGTCACAACTCTCCTCTGTCACAACTCACCTCGGTCTCCCTTTCGGGTCGGCTAGTCCTATTAATATTATAAATGCGAAAGTTTGTATGTATGGATGTATGGATGTTTGTTACTCTTTCACGCAAAAACTACAAAGCCGATTACGATGAAATTTGGTATGTAGGTAGCTGAAGACCCAGAATAACATATAGGCTACTTTTTATCCCGGAGTTCCCGCGGGATTGGGACTTACGCGGGTGAAACCGCGGGGCGCAGCTAGTATTGTATAAAATTTACTTGTGTATATTTTTTGTATCTTAGTTTTGCGCTTCTTCTCGATAATTTCAATCATTCCTCATTTTACACCCCGCCATGAGTGCAATGAGTTTAGAAAAGGGTAGCTACGTTTTTTCTCCACTTGTAAATTAAAAAAAAATGGTCCAATATAATCTTTTTTTTTATAACATTGGAAGGCAAACAAGCAGACGGATTTACTGATGGTGAGAAATTCCCGCCGCCAAGAGACACCAAAGGTGGTATTGGTGCGTTGCCAACCAGAGGCCGGGCCATGTTAGGCTTCGAGCAAAAGTAAGTTAACAGTCTGCCTTACCCTCCGAACCGGAACACGTCATGACGTTATGGCGGTAGGAATAGGTAAGGCGTTAATTCTCGTAATTTTTAATATTTTCAAACGAAAATAACTTAAGTTTCAACTAAGGCTTCACTGAATACGAATATACTTTAACGAAATATACGAAATTTAATACATTTATTCTATCTCAATATTTCATACAAATTCATCAATGTATGTTGTAATTCGATATGATCTCATCCAACTTGGTAAAGGGGTGATTGTGTATTGATAAAATCGTGACTATTGAGAAAAGAGCATCGTCACGTAGCGAGATTTGAGGTGAAATTTGTTTTAAAATGCGCTTACAGATTGTTTATACATGACTAGCTGTTACCCACGACTTTGCACGACTTATACCATCATATAAGAAAAAGTTATCCCTGTATTACTGAAAAAGCCTGGTGTATAGCAATTATTACGTTTTCTAGTAAATGGGTGATGTGATGTCCACGCTAAATGGTAATTCATTTTTAGACATTAATAGCCGACCCGGTAGTGTATGAACTTTTACACTACAATTATCCCAGCTTTTTTTTCATAAACAACTTATAATGACAATAACTAAAACAACAAAAAAAGAATAAGAAAAATTGGTCTATCCGTTCAGGCTTGATACAATGACCACACGAAATGGAGAATTATTTATAAATATAGATGACTAAATTTTAAAAGGTTAGGTTATCAAAACTTGCCAAATCGTTGTCGTATTTCAAGCTTTTACCGTCACATAAGCATATGTTCCATTCTTGGCACTAACACGTCTACCTGTGCTGCTGTAGTCTACATATTTTGTACCATTTTACTCTTTTTTTTAATTTATGACAGTATATCGCTTCCGTTTCCGTGTTCTAGCAGTCTGGTATTAGACTCGATATCATGAAGTCTTGGGTTCGTTTGGTTCAGGCAACCAAATGAAAATGTGTTTTCTCAATGTCTTAATAAAACAATTTCCTAATAAAAGAAATTAGGAATTTCTGCCGGCAGAAGTGAAAACTTGAATATTACCATTGTGCATTCTTGATATATGGAATGGCTACAGAATAATTTTGCACGAATTGTTTTAATTATCAGTATGAAAGTACTATCATTTACATATCTGGTAGAATACAATATTCATTTATTGCGCTTTGGTACAGAAACATGACAACACGAACATTCGCGCAAGCGCCTTGCGCCGTGTTACGAATCTTCAATCAGATCACATGTCCTGTCGCGAGTTTAGAAGTTTTAACCCATTCCAAAAAAAGTGCTCAACGCCGCTAAAGAATTAAAGAATAGATATGGCAATAGGCTTACCACAATTATCACTAAGAGTCTTCGGATAGTCGTGGCTGACCTGGAAATACCTCCACTTACAGGAGGAGCTACCAGGTCAGACTATATAAAGAAATGAAATTAGGCTGCCTGATTGTCACATAAAAATAACCGTTTTTACTACATGTATGTAAATGTAAACGGCGGAATAATAGACAGACAGATCGACAGAAAGACTGACAAAAATATGTACAGTATCACAACAACATATTTTGCCTGTTTTTCTGTCGATATATGTACAGTATATATCAAAACAACATATTTTAGTCTGTCTTTTTGCGGATCAGTCTGTCTATTGTTCCGCCTAATCTCGTAAACACCTGGACCAATGTTTTTGTAAACAACGAATGTTACTCTGGATTATAAATAACCGACTCGCGATAGGTATGCCATATTTATAATCAACTAGCTGCTCCGGCGAACTTCATTTCACCCGTTCAGTATGGAAAATATTGAAGTAATATTTTTCCTATTTTCCCTGCAACTTTCCCGGTATTTCTTTTCATAAAAACCTTCTCCTGGTAATAACAAATACAAAAAAAAGAATTAGCCAAATCGATCCCGTCGTTCGGAAGTTATGCGCTTACCAACACATTTAGCGATTCATTTTTATATTATAGATATCACATTGTGGTACTAATCAAGGGCTAGGCGTATGGCTACCCTGGTTGTATCTGCCTACCTCTTCGGGGAAACGGATGTGAAGATACTTGCTTTGTGTAGTTACTTATCAGAAAATCCGTCTGCTTTATTGTTTATTTATTTATTTTATGATATTGGAAGGCAAACAAGCAGACGGATTTCCTGATGGTAAGAAATTCACGCCGCCTAGAGACACCAAAGGTGGTAATGGTGCGTTGCCAACCTGAGGCCGGAATATTAGGCCTCGAGCAAAAGTAAGTTTACCGGCTGCCTTACCCTCCGAACCGGAACACGTCATGACGTTATGACGGCAGCAATAGGTAAGGCGGTGGTACCAATCCGGGTGAGTCGCTGCGAAACTCTACCACCTAGTCAAATGTCATGGTGTTAGTTACGGCAAGCCTATGCCCACCTTTCACGAGCTGCCTGGCAGGAAGGCAGATGGTCTATTTTGCAAAGGAGCCCGGACCTACACATAAAAAATCGTTTTTAATTCCAAGTAAATGGATTTGCATTAAAACATTTTTAGATTCGCTATCGTAGCATCAAGTTAATGATACAAAAACAGGATTTTTAATTACTATCGCGCATAAAATTACCATTACTGCGTTATAAATTAATTTTATCAAGATAATTTCTTAACAACTTGTAAATATTAAATTAAATAGTTAGCTTATAATTACCCGCTATTTGAGTGTAATGTATTTTAGCGCCATCTTTTGTCCAATATGTTAGTTAAGATTTAAAATCGAAAGCAGAAAAAAATTTAATGAACTAATTTCGTATTTACGCAATGTTAGGGCATTTGCAGTGTTCTGAGTGTAAAGGTTGTGGGCTCGTCTCAGGGGGCCTATTCCGTATCTTTTTAGTGATGATCACTGGGTAAAGTGTACATCAAATAGCTGTCAAATGACGTGTTTTGTATTTGCTATCTCCTAAAACCAGAAATACAATGGAGACAGCAAATACCAAACACATCATTTGACAGCTATATTTTGATCTTACACTTTACCCAGTGATCATCACAAAAAAGATACGGAATAGCCCCGCTGGTCTTTATTTCAAGTAAACAAGTATCTTCACGCCCATATTCCCGAAGAGGTAGGCAGAGGCACAACCAGGGTACCCACGACTAGCCGAAGACACTAAGTCCCACAATGTGATAGGTGGCAAGCCTATCGCCGACCGGCCAAATTTCCAATCCCGACCAACATTTTTTTTTATTAGAAAATTGGAAAAATCCAATTTTTCTTTTTGTTGGCCGACCCGGGATTCGAACCCGGGACCTCATGCAGTCAAATCCAACAGCCGGACCGCTAGACCATAGAGGCGACAATTTTGGTCTTTATTTGGTCTTTATTTCGTTAAAATAATAGAAGAAATTTTGGGATAGTAAAAAATTATGACGTTAAGTCAATTGCGAAACAAATATCGAACGATCGAATAATCTATGACCAGGAGAAGGCTAAAGGCATCTATTTATTCTGATACCTTACAGAATTCTCAAGGAAGACTATAACGACGGGAACGAAGCCGCAAGAGAGTCAGATTTTACTTATTGAAAAAAGTCAAAATATCTCATAACTACATTCTATTGAAGATACTTGAGAAATAAGAATTTGGGTCGAATAGGTCGCTTCTTAGCGCTAAATTTTGTTTTGGAATTATTAAATATAAATGTACTTCCGTATTTTTTTATGGAATAAGATGGCGAACAAACACACGGCTCTCCTGAGGGCAAGAGATAACTGTAGCCTTAGACAGTGGCGTAGCTAGGAGTGGGCAAAGTGCGCCACTTTGCCCACACCTACGCCTTTGCCTATAGATTCGCACTTAAAGGGGCCTCGCACTGCCTGATTTAAAACCTTTGTTTATTTTTAAATTAAATAAAAGCCTGAAAAATCAAATCATGTTTGGTGGGGCCATGGCGTATATAAGTATTAGATAAAGTTTTTGGGTAGCTTTTCGGAACGAACGGAAGGGGGCCTCGCAGATGCGGCTTTGCCCCCCTTTATATTAGTCCACGCAACGCCACTGGCCTTAGATGTTGTAGATGCGTCGCTTTCTTGTGGCCGAGGTTTTAGGACAATTATGCAGAATACCAGCTACCCTACTCGCCGATCCGGCACATGACACTCTCATTTTGGTGTCAGGAATAGATAAAGCGTTGGGTCCCTACCTGGGCCGCAGCACTCAACCACCAGTGATGTTATAGTGATACAATTAATGATAAATAATCACAAAATACTTATTCGTCTCAAAATATTTTAACATATTGTGGTGTGCTATATGATAGTAAAAGTTAGTTATGTTAAACTCATATAAAATTATTTACTTTGCAATTTCCCCTCCAAAAGTAAATAATTAAAAATGCAAAGTAAATAGTTTTATTTGAATTTAAGTATAGATTTCCGCAAAGTAACGTCTTCTTCTAGCAATTATTTATTTTAAATTCTTGCAAACTTAATTTATTCAAGTTTTATCACAATATTAAACAAACACCATGTTCGACCAGATAATTATTTACAAACTTAACAAATTAATCAGCTATACAGCAATATTAATCACATGATGTGTTCAACCAGTCGACTTGCATAATAATACTATAAATCCTTTTTAGTTTCGTAAATTCACTAATGTTTTACATGCGAAAAATTGTTTGGTTTTAGTCATTTTAAATTCCAAAAAAATTATGATATACAAAGTGACCAATGAAAAAGTATTTTTATTGGTCTATTGGTTGGAGATAGAATGTTCCAGAATGACTTATCCTTTATTTTATCCCGTTATATAGAAAGGTACCCATCATCGATTTGTATGTTATATATTGACCGCCTCGTTAGTCGAGTAGCTAGCGTAAACGCCTAACTACACTGGCAAACTTCGAGGCTCGGTTTCGATTCCCGACGGGGGCAGACATTTGTGTGATGAAAGTTTACGTGTCTGCATTTCCGTATCTGGGTGTTTATTAAATTTATTCTGGTATCTATTTAAGTATTTATGGGTATTCGAATCGTTGACTAACACCTATAACATAAGTATATAATTCGCTTATTTTGGGGTAAGATTCAATTTGTGTAACTTGTCCACGAATATTTACATTTATTTATTTAGATATACACATGTAGAGACACATCACTACAAAACGCGAGCAAATCTGCCGTCAACATGAATTTTAAAAGGTAAATCATTTCACCTCTATATCCCAATAGTAGTTGGCAGAGGTACAACCAGGGCACACACGGTTAGCCGAAAGTACTTAGTCCCACAACGTGATAAGCAGTAAACCTACCGGACACTTATCCCATCCCTGACAAAAATAAAAAAGTAATTTATTTCGAATCGGGAATCCAACCCGAGACCTCACGTAGTCAACGTCAACTCCGGACCATATATCCAAATTTACTGTAAAGATTGACAAAACTAGTATACTGTACATGACGAATTTAATTGTAGTCATTGTAGAGAATGAATTAAGGCCCCAACTTAGTCAACCAGAAGAGCCAATCGCCGCACTCCCCCGTTCCATGATTACTATGAAATATTGTGCTCTAAAGTAATTAATGTCTTAAGCGACAAATCACTATTTTTGACAGTATAAAAGAAATTTGAAAAAAGTATAAAAATTGAAACACTTATCTTTTACTTATCTATGTTTATGTTAAATCTGGTGTCTATATTTTCATAATTGAAGTAGACAGTTGGGTTTTGGTTTCAAAAAAGGGTTAACATTTTTTTTTCTATCGAGCAAAGTGAAATGAATCGCGTTTTGGAAACACTAGTCTTCTAAAGCATATTCATGTTAATCTTGTGTATTTTTGTCACCAAGATCCGTAATTGCTTTGTATGAAAAAAACATTATACTGCTGACGTAGTTTAGCATACATGGACCCTCAATGTGAATGAAACTAGGTAGGCTTGCAAGGATCATGACACTTGCTACTCTCTGCCTACAGCATCAAAGTGAAGGTATAAACATCAAGTTTTACTACAAAATTTATAAAACCCACAAATATTTGATACAGCGTCCAGCGAACTTGCTTGATCTTATATTTCAAAAGGACTGTTAAAAGGTTCGACTCACTATGAATGTGTTTTTATGAATAGCCAAAAGTACAGTTAAAAGGCCGGCTACCTGAATGTTAGCGATCGACTGGCCCCAACCCACCCATTTTGATTATGTACTTCCACTCATGGCTTTGCCCGCGGACCAAGTTATATTTTTGTATAAATTGTAGTCTGTATGTTATTCTGACAACTTTTCTGACAAACAATGTTCTTTTTGTCTGTGTTCCAGGGACGGTTTTGGCTTCATGAGGTCTCGGTTTCAAATCCTGGGTCGGGCAACGAAAAGAATAAGAGAGAAGTATTTTTTAAAAATGTTGCTCGGGATTAAGTATGTGCCCGGATGGCGATAAGGTTGCCACATATCACATTGTGGGACTTAGTGTCTTTGGCTAGTCGTGGGTGCCCTGGTTGTACTTCTACCTAGAAGATGCTTCAAACAGTATTCCTGTAAAAAAATCTTTCCTAGTAAGAGGCTGGTTGGTAGCAGGTTTGAACTCAGAACTCTATATGCCTTAATAATAAACAAAGGCTTAAAGTACTCCAAGGTTTTCGTCGATAGTAAGATATTTATGACACTGTATTAAGTAAATTACAATGTCAACTTAAACCTTGGAGTACATAAGTTTATTGTTAAGGCGGCATTAGTAAACACGAGACTGCACCTTACTTCAATGATATCTATAATAACTCATCTCTCAACCCTACTGTACTAATAGGCGTGACGGTATTTATCTATTAGTTGTAATTAGACTTGTTTATTCAATGAGTAATTGATTTAAATATTTGGAATATTTAAATATAAAAAATCCAATTTGCCATTCAGGATATAGCCAACGGTGCGAGACCGTTTGACTCTGATGGGCTTTAAGGGTAAGACGTTCGTTAACAAGGATATACAGGGTGAAAAATATTTACATTATTTTATTCTCTAATCCTTGCAGTTTCACTGTTTGTGACGATGGCAGTAATATTTTTTTTTTTGTTGTTATTATGATAATGGAAGGCAAGCAAGCAGATGGATTTCCTGATGGTAAAAAATTCACCCCGCCTAGGGACACCAAAGGTTGTAATAGTGCGTTGCCAACTTAAAGCCAGGAATGATAGGCCTTGAGCAAAAGTAGGTTTACGGGCTACCTGACCCTCCAAACCGGAACACGTCGTGGCGTTTTTGCGGCAGGAATAGGTAAGGTACCAATCCGGATGAGTCGTTGCGAAACTCGACCATCTAGTTAGATATCACAGTGTTAGTAAGGTTAAGCCTGTGCTTGCCTTTTACGAGCTGTCTGGCAGGAAGGCAGATGGTATATTCTGCAAAGGAGCCCGGACCAACTCGGAAATCTAATAGAAAGATGTCAAAAAAGTGTACTTACATTTTTTTAATTACGAACAATAAATAACGTCAGTTATTAATTTATTGTGAACAGAATTATTATGAAATATGTTTATTTGAGTGATTTTTACTCATTAAATATTGTTTTAATTAAACAAAAATTTAGAATTGTTTGCATTAATCTTAAAGGAGTAACAAACAAACATACAAACACTCGCATTTATAATATTAGTAAGATTTAAAATTATTGCCTTGGCGTATGGATGACTGCACGAATCGTACCTAATACACCCTAATGAATGACAATACATTCGGAATGACTTCCCCTTATCCCCTAATTCTTCATGTAGGTGCTAAAGGCTTACCCTAACGGTCACGCTGTTTAGGTGCAGCTGAATAAAAAAAATACAATTTGGGACCACGAGCGTGACGAGTACCCTCCGTCGGAGCACATTTGGATCGTCTTTATATGCTAATACCAAAGCCGTCAACAGATACGCCAGTAGGTTGAGATATCACCAGTTTTACGTGAAATAATAGATAAGAATCACCTTGTTGGACTTGATTTCATGTAGTCTTGGGTTTGATCCCCTATTCGAGCAACAAAATTGAAACGTTTTTTTTTCAATTTTGTAAAAAAACAACATAATGCTTGTGTTACTCGGTCGGAGATAGACTTACCACGTACCATGTTGTGGGACTTAGTGGTAGATGTCCTGTTTGTGTCTCTGCTTCTTGCGATGATTACGAAAAATGATGAATGATGATTCTTTTATATGTAATATGTATAAGATTTAGAAAGATATTTCACGGTAAAACATATAATAGAAATTTTAAAACTGCTTCTAGGTTTTATCATCCTCCCATAGTCATTAATTTTGCCTTTTTAGAATGGTCGCAGTTGAGTAAAAAGCTGTACACATGAGAACAAGTTATGCATATCCCGAAACCGGCTCCCACATAGGGTTGCCAGGTCACCAAACTTAAAAGCCGGACAGTCTAGCCAGTTTGGCCGGACATTTGGGTAGAAAAGCCGGACACCCTACATTATCGAGGATTTTGTCTGAGCATTAGTTACAACAAAAAATATGTATGTAAAACCAAGTTTTTATAATTATTATCATTAATCTTTTTAAATTCTAGTGTAATAAAAATCGAATGCTAAATCAGTCTTAGGTACTTTATTATTAATCAGTTAACATTAAATTCTGGATACATTTATAATCACATTATTTGAATTCTTTTAATTTTAACGAAAGGCGTAAATAAAACTTTTTTAACAAAAAAATTAAAAACGTATCTTTTTGTTATACAATGAAATTTAACATCGTCGTTCATGAAATGTTAAAAGCCGGACAGGCTGAACACGCTCTTATTTGGACGGACACGGAACCAGAATGCCTGACTGTGTCCGGCTTTATCCGGACGCCTGGCAACGCTACTCCCACAAGATGTTTTTTCGTGCTTGAGGTTTGTGGTTACGTGGAGTTCAAACATTAATTAAGACAGTCACTGCCAACTTAATCTTAATTGTACGAAGGTTATATTACTCAACTTCACGCCAAGTCTATAACTGGGTAGGCAGAGAGTATCGAGTGCCGAATGTCACGATCCTTGCAAACTTCCTAGCTTCCTACATATTCGTACTTCTTCCTTCATACATATCTTCACGCCAAGTCCCTTAAGGGGTAGGCAAAGAGTATCGAGTGCCAAACCTCATGATCCTGTCTAACCTGTCTAGCTTTCTTCACATTTATTACCCTTTTAATACAAATACGCCTGTTTCGGATCCTTGACACCATCATTTGATAAAACCCGATCAACTTGATTGTGAAATATCAACTTAGGTCTTCCCAGATACCTACATCCATTCACATTCGCATTGTATATCTGTTTAGTCAATCTTTCATCTGTCCTTATTTCCATATGACATGATGCCATTTCTCATTTTTACACCAAAACACTTTGCAGGACTGTGCAGCAGCTGATTGGTACCATTTTTAGCCTTACCTAATCCTGGCGTCATAACGTTAATTCCAGCCATTATCGTGTTCCATGCTAAAGAAAATATAGCTGGCAGACACGCATGTTCCAATTTCCTGACCTGAGTCACCTTATATACATAACACAGCGACACACCATACAACACACCACATAAGACAGCGAACAAGGACACGACTCTCCTGCTGGTAAGAAATAACTTGAAAACCCAAAAGATTTTAAACGTGACTATAGGCGGCATAAATTTCTTACCATCAGGAAATCAGTCTGCTTGTTTGCCTTCCATTATCATAAAAATACCTATTTACGAGTACGTTGCTAGTTAGTCTATAGGTGACACGTATTTAGACCAGGAAATCTGTTTGCATGAAATATGGTCACACCTCAGTTTAGTTGTAGCCTTTATCCTTATTTTTCGAAATATGAAATTGTCCAAAATGTCTCATTCAATAAAATAATTACAAATATTTTATTGGGTTTCGATTAACGGTAAATCTAATTAATTTAATTCATAATAAAAATTAACGGCTACCCATTAACGTGGCAAGGTGGAAAAAAGAAAGACTTGTATACGTTGAAATAGATATGACATATACAATAATATAGAACAATGACTGAAAATAAAACTTAAATTTCGCTTGAATTTCAAAACAAATCATAAATGTGGCTAGATAACCTGTAAATAATACAGATCTTGAATAAATTTATGATATGAGAAGCACCAGCTTCCTGATAAAAAATAGTTAATTATTTCGCAAAATTCTGAGCGGAAACAGAATATTAAAATTCATAATATTAAAATTGAAGTAGTATCTCATCCAGTCCAGGATTATTTGACTATACTTATACTCGTAGCACAAACAAGCAAAATAGTAACAAAAAGACGTAATCAATAGACACCAAATATGTGACTGGTGCTTTTAGAGTAATTAAGTTTATTGATTGTCTTCTAAACTGCGTCACGACAATAGTAAGCAATAAACACTGATACAATGAGTAAACAATGTTTCGGTACATAGACAAAGTTATAGCTGAGGTCCACTTCGTGTGAAATCTTAGGGATCTCTTTCACCAACTCTAGCTCTAGCTAAAGTATGATAAAAGTAGTAACTATCAATCTAAATCAAATTCTTATCATGTATTATTACCAAGGAATACTCAGTAATACCTACAATTATCAAAACAAGAGAGGAAATCTTCACATTCAATATATGTTAAAAATAGTTAAATAAGAATGAGCTGCACAACAAGATGCAATTCTCAAACTTCCGATGGAAAAAGAGAGATGTCACAAGTTTAAATAAACCAGTAGTAACGAAATTTAACGTTTGGGTACTCTAAAACTGGTAGGTTATAGTTTTACTTGTTACGAAGAAAACTAGATTCTGCCCACCATCTGACTAGAAGAATGGGCAACTAGCCCGGGTAGGGCTCTACTGCCTTATCTATTCCTGACTCAATGACGATCATGTTCCGATCCGGGGGGTAGGGTAGCCGGTAGATTTGTACGATAGGCCTAACATCTATGTCAGTAGGTCTATATAGGTGGTCTCTCACCACCAGGAGACTCGTGTGATTGTTTCCTGACCTATCACGTAAAAAAAGAAAACTGTTTGAACTGAGCTTCGTATTGATAAATATTTATTAAAAATTTGACACCTGTAATATAAGACACGTCTACTTTTTAATCTTGTAGTTTTCGGGAATCAATGTAACAATAAGGCTCAGCGGGTTTGATTTTAATTAGATATTTTTGTATAGCACTTAATTAGCGTAAAGTTGGTGATCATAAATTCTTATCTTGAGATAAAAATTCTAAGATAAGAATTACAATCTGTATTCGGTCCTAAGTTAAGGAAATATGACAGTTTGTTAGAAATTATTACAGTTGACTAAAATACTTCGTGTGCGTGTTCCTGGTTACTAGCTGTCGGATATATTTTATAGTAAGCTGCAATCAAACAGACAGGTTTTAAATGGTGGATAATACTAACCTATTATTACCAATGACTTACAACTGCGCCACAATTTAAACTAAGTAGTTTAAAGTGATGACGCTATGAAGTGTTAATTGAGTTTTATAAGTTAAAGTTTATGGTTATGGTTAAATTCTTGTATTTGTTAATATTTAAAAACATTATAAAAACAATTTTTATGCACATACCATATTTTAATAATTTCTGTCAAAAACGTGATTTTCTGTGATCAACTTAAGTAAGCTTACCAGCTGCTTTACCCTGCCAACCGAAACATAATCATGGCGAACATCGGCATAATGGCAACAGGAATATAAGCGAAGCATTTTTCACAAATTAATGTCATTTCTTTCCCAAATCAGAACACTACAATAGCGAGCATTGACGTTAGGCAAATAATTACTCATGCGTAATTAGTGATGGCTTCTGCTGCGTATGTGAATTATCACAAAAATTTTCCATTCATTGAAGAACTTCCCAAGATAAAATAAAACGGGATAATATGGATAACGTTGTGTTATTAGGATAAGAAACAAACTGTAGAATAAGGATATTAATTTTTTTTCAATAGAACGTCTATGACCGTTTAGTTTTGTAAACGTCTCCTTTGCAGGAAACCATCTTAACATAATGAGCGAATATTTTTAATTATTTATACGGGATACTAAAGATCTTCTTTTAAGTTTAAAATCTTATAATGAGCGAATTTATGCTTCAAATTACATTTGGCGGATTATCAAAAGGCTTTTACCACAATTTTAAGGGCTATACGAATAAGATAGGCGATCTTATAACTTTCAAAATGCTTAAGGAGTAACGGCCAATATTAATAATCAATACTAATCCAAAACTTGCAGACCAATATTGAGATTTTGATCGATTTTAATGTTATCACTTGCCAATAACATATCTGTGGACAGGATAAATATGGCAATTAGGTATAGGATAGGCCGGCGGATACGCAGCTATTCAGATTGCTTGAAATCCATCTTTAGAGATACATTGTTAACATTGGCCGTAAGACTTAAGGCTCGCCAGTAATTTATTTAGACCAAGACATCTATCAAAAAAAGAAAAAAAAATGTGTGCGTGTACTAGCGTACACTCGTAAGAAGTGAAGAAGTGAAACTTCTTTATGACGTTATTTTTCAAAAAATAATTTACTATGCAACTACTTTATGCAACTTTACAGAAATTGGTTAAATAAAGTTTATTGCCAATCCCTACTCCGCTGGAAAAAGTATACTTCGAATCACGCGTGGTAGGGACTAGAACATAGATGGCGCGTAACGGAAAAATGTGACGCGTAACGAAAAAATGTTACACTAAATGTTTTTCCAACCCCGATAAAGAAGTTTCACTTCAATAAATTGCCAATATATTTACAATAGCAAATTTCGTTTCAGATTTTGATGAAACAATATTGAAGAGGGAATGTTCACGCGCAGAATATTTTTAACATTGAACTAACAAGAGGTTTCCGATGTGTTCACTACAATAAGCAGTAAAAGTAATAGTCTATTGTTCCTCAGTGCTCGCGGCATATCGGACATATTGTCGAGAACATCGATGTTCACACACTGGAAGTGAATTTAGTATATGATTTTACAATTCCAGTAAATAATATAATATTATATGTATGTTATGTAAATTACGTAAATAATATGTATGTTATGTAAATTATAGGTTTAAAGAAAATAAAGACACTTGTAGAATTTTGCAAATCACTTTTATTTTATTTATATAGTGAAACGGTTTAGCTAATCTTAATTATGTTGTAAAGCGACATTTATAGGCTTAGAATAAAAACTATAAGGGATATGGTGTTTTCCTTTTGATATGAATGTCTGTTGTACCAAGCGTCAACGATGAAAAACACCAAATTTAAATTACAGGTACCTGCAATATTTAAGTACCTTAATGAAATTAACGTAGTTGTGGTACAAAAAATGGTTTTAAACATTAGGTATTTTGATACCAGACATTGCCACTCTTCCAACCAGATGTTTTTCTACTTGGCTGAACGAGATTAATAAACATAATTAACACTAAAATAGTTACTTGTCATTTCTTCGTTTATGCTCAATAAGGCCACCTTTTTTATGATGTTGGAAGGCAAAAAGGCAGACAGATTTCCTGATGGTAAGACATTTATGCCACCTAGACATCAAAGTTGGTGCGTTACGAACCAAAACACGTTAATGAAAAGCGTTGATGACATGGCGGCAGGAATAGGTGAGGCAGTGGTATGAATCTGAGCGAGTCGATGCGTTACCCTACCACCTAGTCAGATGTCATGGTGCTAGAGACGGTAAGCCTATGCTTGCCTATTTCGAATTGTCTGGCAGGAAGGCATATGATTATGTATGGCAAAGGAGCACAGACCAATACCGAGCAGCATTAATTTAACGATGGGTCCAAGAAATATACGTATTTTTTCTTTTTATTAATTTATCTAATTCAGTATTATTTTGAACTCTTCGATAATTATACAGGTAAACTTTTCATTTCAAACTAAACATTTTTGTAACTACACAAAAAAAACCTTCTGCATAACAACCACATCTAGCGCCTTTATATCGCTGTCCAATAAGATTACCGGGTTCATAGCGTGCAGAAAAACAATGGTAAGTCTATATTATGCATGTTATTACAAACTTTCGCCGATGTACTCGCGATTTCGTTCAAAATCGTGCTCATTTTTTAACAAGGAGGTTTTATTCAATTTTTTTAATTTACTGTTATTAAATACTGGCTGGTTTTGAAGTAAGATGTAATTTGTTCTTACGCAATATTTTGGAGGGAAAAGTTGAAACTTAATAACTTGCGACTTAAAAAATTCAGTTGGTCTATTTTTTTGGAGTACAATACAAGTTTCAGGTAATTTAACTACAATTTTATTCGGTACCTATGTAAGGTACTATAAATACGTAGAATTTTTGAACTTCAGCTTATTACAAATTCCCATCGCTGTTTGTCGAATAATCGGATTGTTCCTAGTTGTCCCCACTTAGAACGCCATTGGTGGCAACTGGGATTGTAAATTCCCAATTGCCACCGGTGGTGACTGGGAATGTAAATTCCCAATTGCTACCGGTGGTGACTGGGAATAGGGCACCCCCACTTTTGGATCGCCTTACATTGCTTGCGGCTCTTACAAATATAGGTTAGACTTAAATTCAGAATATCTTTTATTGTAAATACTTCGTTTTTAGCACTTAAAAGAAATAACAATAACAAAAGATATAGGCGTACGAAAATATTTAATTTGATTAAAATTGTACTCAAAAATACATAATTTTATTATTCTATGTCTATGATTTTGCATGAAAGTAACAATAATAAAAATATTCATTTTTGCCACCTTTTTTTTGAATGACTAACTTGTTGCTAACCGCGAGGTTTTTATAACTTCACCGGACTTTTGGTTTTGCCACCGCTGGCGTTTAAAGTGGGGGCAACTGCGAACAATCCGAATAATCTAGATTACTCAATACTT
>NJDD01001121.1:61911-80821 GCA_002245505.1 Calephelis nemesis | reverse complement strand
GGGGGGGGGGGGGGGGGGGGCTGAGTATCCGGAGTTTCCTGTGATCCTGGGAAATTAAGTAAGTAATTGAAATGGGACGTCTGTTTTTCATTACCCTCCTGAGTCTAAGAATGGACACGAGGAGCAGGCAGGAGGGTTGTTCGGCCATCTCGGTACCTGATGACACGGTGGACAGCGTGTTAAAATAAAATAGGGGATAAAAGAAGAAAAATTTGGAATTTCAGCCATTTCATTTCTTTTCCAAATACCTAAGCTCATTTATTATTTAACATACTAACTTTCGCCCGCGACTCTGTCCGCGTGGATGTCGGTGTAAAACTGAAAAAATATTTTTTTTCTACGTATTTTTTCAGAATAAAAAGTATCCCATTTTATGCCAAGTTTCATCGAAATCGAACCGTTAGTTTTCACGTGATGCCTGAACATACAGACAGACAGACAGACGGACAAAATTTTTTTTAATCACATATTTGGGTTTGGTATCGATCCAGTAACACTAAACTATTTATTTTTTCAATATTTTCAAAGTACAGAATTGACCCTTCTACAGATTTATTATATGTATAGATAATCTACTTTTTGTATGCAAACCATATTGCAAAAATTACTCTTAACTTAAAAGGTGGAATATCTAACATTTCTTAAAATAAACCAGGCAATTAGAACCAACATAACTCTTTTGGACCAACACCTTATCAGTAGTATACCACTATCAATCTCTTAATAGTTCAATGAACCATATAACGAGTATAAAGGAACATTGTGTTCTAAGATAAAACTCATAATAGCTCTTTGTGAGTTTAAACAATATTATCAAGGCTAACATAATGCACACTGTTTAAACATTTGCAAATAAAGCCACAGGTTTTAGGGTTCCTTAGTCATAAAATTTATTAGTATATGGCAGGAACACCTTTATATAGATCTGTAGTCTATCTTCCTTACTAATAAAACTTACTCGCCCGTTGATCTGGTATGTAACTTCATTTTTGCTAACAAAATATGAAGTTACACATCAGATCAACGGGTGCGTAAGTTTTATTAGGAAGGAAGTATGTAAATAAATCTGAAGTTTTGTTTTCCATTACTTTGATTCGCTTCTGTGGTCTATGCCCGGTGCTGTAGCTTTGACTACACGAAGTAACGTGTTTGATTCCCGAGTCGGGCCATTCAAAATGAGTATTTTCAATCCAATAAAAAAAAAACACTGCCCGGGATTGGACAAGTGACCGGTTTAGCGATGGTTCGACACCTATCTCATTGTGAGACTATTAAAATAACGTCGGTTGTACCTTTGCCTTTGAGGATATGGGCGATAAGATTCTTATTTGTTTAAAAGATATATGGTGAAGTGTCTCATTTTTTTTTCAGATTTACTTCATAAAATACTGAATTTTTTTAAGAAAATGAAAACTATTCTTTTATTTTATTTTTTAAACAACTTGAAAGAAAGGAGGAGATTATGTGTTCGACATCTATATTTTTTTATTTATATATAATATAATTCGAATTTTCTACCTCTTTTGCATTTGAAAGAGTCTCATTGCTACTAAGTCTGGAACTGATATGAAATCGAGATGTTCGTAGATGACTTACTTATTAAGTCAAAGTAGTTTTTTCATTTTTTTTCAAAATTATTAAAAAACGATAATTTCTTTCAGTAAGTAGTATTTTTTGTAGTGAGCTATGTATATCTTCAAAAGAGGTATAATATATTATTTCCTTGCCTTTCCTTCCTTATAACATAAAAAAATTAGTTAAGTTCCTGTGTAGTAGGTCAAACACGGGTTGTTACTTTTACTTTCAAAGTAACTAGAAATCAGCTTCGTAATATCCGTGAATGAGCAATAAGTTCTTGGTTTTATTGTTTTCCGTCACGTAAGAATTGAGAGCAATTGTGCAAAGTTAATTGATTTGTAATTATACAGTTCGATCAGCCAATTACAATAACATAACAGATAATGGCAATATAGTCTGGTTACTAGGCAACCATATTTATTACATTTAATTAAGTGGTAATTATTTTTTGCAATTAATAAGTATCTAATATTTACTACTAAATGACATGGTATAATAATCACTACATAGTATAAAACAAAGTCGCATTCTCTGTCCCTCAGGGCATCCCTTTGTATGCTTAAATGTTTCAAACAAAGTAACGGATTTTGATGCGTTTTTTTAAAATAGATGAAGTGTTTAAAGAGGAAGGTTTTTATGTATATTTTATACCCGTGCGAAGCCGGGACGGGCCGCTAGTTTTAAATAAAATGGACTTAACATAATATTTAATTAATGTATCTTAATTACTAAATAAATGTTGCACACCATAATGTGGTAGAATATATAAGTACTATAAAAAATGTAATAGCTTTGGAAAATTCACATTCATGCAATAAATTACTTATTTCTTTCTTTTACATAGTAACACATTTATCTTTCGTCCTGCTATAGATTAAAATTTATAAAATAGCTTAAAGATATAATTCAGAACTACAATTTGGGTGTTTTTAAAGCAAGAGTTAGAATAGGCTGCTTCTGGCTTAGTATAGCCATCTTTGACTACATCACTTTTCATCACTTTGTTACTCTTTCAAGCACAAACTATTGAACTGATTTTGATGAATCTTTAAAGGAATATAATTTATACATCAGAATGACATATACTAATTTATAAATTGGTAGTAGATGCTAGTCTGCTGTAAAAAACATGTTCAAATGAAATGTTAATTGCCGAAGTAGACTTCACAGAAATTACGTAAATACTTTTTTTTCATTTATTGATGCATCTTTTTATTTATATGTATATTATTATAGTTTATGAAAATACTGAATATATTTTATTTATTTGGTAAACTGTTTGTAAGCTAAAATGCAGTAAAATATATAGTTACGAATACTTCACAAAAACTTCCAAATACATTTAACAAAAAAATAAATAATATTTTTTTACTGTCAAATGTGACTTTTCAAACTCTTTTCATAGTTGATACGGAACCCTAGGCATCATGTTCAACTTGTACTTCACGTTTTTAAAATAAAATTACTTTCTTGTCCCATATTTCCCTTTTAAAAACACTTTTAATTAAACCAGAATTTCGGCCAAGAGCATGTCAGATTGAGTGTGAAATGACAGCTGATTTCGCGCCAACAAAATCGATTCGAAATCACTTTGAACTCGATTATTCGATATCTCGGATTGAACGAAAAAATTGCATCCATATTCCACGTACTCCATTTCTTTGGTGCAAATTTAATTTTACAACTACAAAGTAAACATTGAGTTCTAAATTAATTACTATAAGGTTGAAATTTCTTTAAGGTTTTTGTTTAGTGTTGCCAGTTTAAAAACGGTAGAGCAGTCGTTTTGTTATGTCTAGATGAAGACATTTCGTATTAGGTACCTGGATCTAGATTAGGTTTGGTAGCATCAGGATGTAAAAGGAGTTTTTGGAAGTTTTTTACGGGATTAATTTGGATACGTGCCCAATCTGTATACAGATTTTGCATCGTGGTAATAAGGACCTATGGCCAATCATAATGCAACGTATGACCGGAACCAAGATAAGTCTATAATATAGCACTTTAATTTATATATATATATATATATAGATAAATACTGTCGTAATTTTAAGTTTAGAAAAAAAAGGAACGTTATTTAAATCCCTGTGTTGGTCCGGGCTCCTTTGTAGAATAGACCATCTGCCTTCTTTGACAGGCAGCTCGTAAAAGGCGAGCTAAGGCTCACCGTCACTAACACCGTGAATTCTGACTAGGTGGTAGAGTTAAGCAGCGACTCGCCCGGATTGGTACCACCGCCTTACCTATTCCTGCCGCCATAACGTCATGACGTGTTCCGGTTCGGAGGGTAAGGTAGCCGGTAAACTTACTTTTGCTCGAGGCCTAACATCCCGGCCCCAGGTTGGCAACGCACCATTACCACCTTTGGTGTCTCTAGCGTGTCTCTAGGCGTGAATGTCTTACCATCAGGAAATCCGTCTGCTTGTTTGCCTTCCAATATCATAAAAAAACTTGCTCTTTTATTTAAAAGCATACTTATCAGGTGGACCAATTGCCACCAAGTCTTGGTCTGATGATGGAATCCCAGGGAAATAGTAGAAAATACTCAATTTTTGGTTTAACCGGATGAAATATGATTGAGATTGAAATCGAAGTCGATTTTTTGCAATTTACTGAGCTTTACATTATGTCAACTTCATTCGTCCTTCAATCTAAGTGTCCAAATGTGTCCGTTGTGTCTGCTGCGTTCAAGTTATAGTACGAGTAATTACCTACTGTTATAGTGAGTTTCGTTACTATTTTTATTTTGTTGCATTGTTGTATTTTTGATGTTGTGCTAAGTTTTAAACAAATAAAACACATAACCCTGGAAAAAACATACAAGTTGAGTATCTTCACGCCCATATCCCCAAAGAGGCAGGCAGAGTCACAACCAGGGCACCCATGACTAGCTGAAGATACTATGTCCCACAATGTGATAGGTGGCAAGCCTATCGCCAACCGGGCACATACCCTATCCCGAGCAACATTTTTTTATTAGAAAATTGGAAAAACCCAATTTTTCTTTTTTCCCGACCCGATTCGAACCCGGGACAAGCCAAGTCCAACAACTGAACCGCAAGACCACAGAGGCGATAAGTTTATTTTATTCCAAATTAAGCAAATTATATACTTGCAAATGGTGCTAAGCAACTATACCAAGTATAGAAACACTATCGTTTAGTTGCTTTTGTTTAGTTTGTTCTTGTTTTCACAAGAAACAACAATTTTCAATTAAATGAAGTGTTACGAAGTTTTTTTGGAAGAGGACTGCATCAAGTACCTCCATAGCGATGGAAGAACTAGTCACTATATTGAAAACCAAACATAAAGTTTGTCATCATTACTAATTTCAACAATTTTGAGCGTTCAAGTCATTATCTATAAAAAATTAACATTAAAAATACAAGACCAGTGTTGTTTTTTTCGTAAATTTGTATTTGTAAAAATACAAATTATGTCGCTTATTAACCTACGAATATGTAGAATATTAATTTTGTATTCATTCATTTTAAAAATACATGTCCACATTTTCAGTGTAACTTATAAAAATCGTTAACAGATTTTATTAACATGTTCCGATAAGGGCATGACACTATTTATGAATCGCAAAAAGCTTACAACATTGCTAATGTCAATTTAGTTGCCCAGATCAAAAAACAGGCCATAATCCACACTCGCATAATCAGCTTTAAAGCAATTAACGTTGGCTATTTTAGTTAAAAATTAAGGCTTCTGCGCTCCCATTGGACTGAATTTAGTGAAATATATCTTACAATTAATGCCCGGTTCCTATATTCAAAAAACGAGTCGTTTTGATTACGGATGGTAGTATTTTGTACGCTTAGTAAGATTACTAACAACGGTTGCTTGTTTCCGACTATTGATTCTAAATTTTTTTTGAAAATATTGGTAACGCTCCGTTACTTTTTAACAAACTACAAATGGTTTAGCTGACGGATTACGATTCGTTGATTATAGGAACCGGGCATAAAAGGTACCTTTATGCTTAACTAGCTGTTATCCGCGGCGCTGCCCGCGTGGTTAATGGTCCTACAAAATCTTAAATAAAAGTAACCCAAGCTACTTTCTATGTGTGTACCAAAATGATACTAAGAAATTATCTACTTGAACTCTGTAGCATATTAAAAACTTATTCTAATTAATATTATCCTCAACGTGCAAATAAATATGTTTAACAATTTCTTTTATAAGTATGAATAGTTAAACTATTTTTTATTTGAAATAACGTTATAAAAATTACAATATTTTATAAAAGTCATTACAAAAATATAAGTATTTAAAATATCATTTTTTATAAAATGTGACCTCTTTATTTAAAAGTTATGAAATCTCAAAGAGTATTTATATTTTGTTTATGAAATAAACTGTCATTACGTATCAAAAATGACAGTCACATAAAATTAGCACAAAATTTAAGCAATCAAAATTATTTTAACGTTTAATACGAAAAACTTTATTCACACCAATTCATTTCTATCGATTAAATTGCAAATCCAAAAATAAAATGTCTTGAAAATCTAAAGTATAATAATTGTCTTAGTATTAAAAACATTTGATTTAATTAAAAAACCGTAAGTAGAATGACATTATGCAGCCTTGCATTAAGAACGAACATCAAAGCACTGAAGTAGACAAGCAAAATCTAGAAAGTGTAACTAATATTCCTAAATGTACAGACGATAAACCAGTCTCAATATGGCGAGTGGATTTATACGTAATTGCAAAGATATGGATAGATATATTAACAAAAATGTTAGTAGGAAGCGGAGAAGATAAAAATCCTTATATGATACCAGTCGTAGAAGCAAGAGATTCGAAATCAGAAGAACCAAAACGACCACCTAAAATGAAATACAAAGATCTCTCTATGTATGACGCACCACATTATGAATATAAAGATTACTTAGAAGATAAACATAAATGTCCTGCCGCAAAAGAGAAGTTATTACATAAGAAGTTATTGCCTTATGTTAAAGCTTATAAATCTTCATTTAATAAGAATTTAAGTGACGCAAAAGAAGCTATTAATAGTCAATATAATAAGATTGAAGTTGAAATTGGCAACGCTAAAGAATCTTTTTTAAAGACTATGCGTGATCCTGAAAATGAGATAACGAGAAACGGTTTTGTTGTAGCTGGTGGTGTGGCTGGGTATTTCCTTGGAGGCAGTGGAGGTATACCTCGCAGATTACTCTTCACGAGCTGTGGTTTATTATCGGCAGGTGCGATTACGTTCCCCAAAGAAACTGATGAAGCGTTTAGGGGATTCGCACACCATGTTGGACAAACAGCAATCGCCCTTTACAATACATGGTGTAGACAACAGTTTAAGTTTCATGGAAGTATGTCATGTGAACAGGAATTGCCTCCTAATCCACCTGACAGGAAAGCTTTAAATTGTCCTCCTCCCTCATCGAAAAAAGCATAAATGATTAAAGCCCCATTCCTATAATCAACTAACCGTTAATCCGTTAGTATAACCATTGGTAATATATCCAACAATAACTACGCTTTGCTAATCATAAAACAAAATGCTTTGAGTTGTTATTAGAAAACGGACAACCGTAGTTAAATTTTTTCGAACTACTTACCATTCGTAAGCAAAAACGACTAGTTTCTTGAATATAGGAGCTCTTAATTTTTTACAGTAGATGTGACACTAAAGTAAGTAAATTATGTGTGTCAAGGATGTATGGATTTACATGATAGCAACATTAAAGTATTTAAAATGTTTATTACGTCCAAATGTAAGAAAATGATACTTAAATTTCCCAATTTTCTCGTTTTTTGTGTTTCTATGATAAACAAGTGTGTATTTCGACCGGTTTTCAAATATTATTTCTAATATTATACAATTTCAAAATTCTTTGTTTGTTTAATGAATTATAAATTAATTTTAGAAAAAATGTAAACAATTTTTTATTTGGTTTTTGTTTTTTTTTGAGGCTAGAAAGCTAAAATAAAGGTACTTATGTCAACAAAAAGCATACATTCGTATAAGTTTACGTTAAAGGGAATTAACTCTTTAAGCAGACAAAAGCCGGAAATGGCCATTGCCGTTGGTCGAGGTGTTCGTGTACTTGCCAAACTTCATAGACCAAACATGAGATTCGAGTTCGATTCCGGGATCAGTAGGGATACTCTTGAATCTCGATATCATGCGAATTGGAAATTGGGATCGTATATGTCACTTTAGGTACTTTTAAACACGGTAGTAGCGGATTATTAACATTTAGTTACAAATAAATTCAACTAATAGGATGAAATAATTTACTGTTTACTATTAACTAAATGCTAATAATAATTCGCCAGCATTGTGTTCAAGAGTACCTAAAATGACATATTCGATGCCAATTTCCAATAATGCATGAATCGAGTTTTGAGAGTAACCCTACAGGGTTACTCTTGAATCTCTATATCATACGAATTGGAAAATGGGATCGTATATACCTATGTCATTTTAGGTAGTTTTGAACACGGTGCTGGCGTATTATTAACATTTAATTAACAGTAAACATTAAATTTAAGTTGAATTTATTTGTAACTAAATGTTTATAATCCGCTAGTACTGTGTTCAAAAGTAAACCTAAAGGGACTAGATTCAAGAGTAACCCTACTGGCATTTGTTTTTTGTACATAGGTACCTAATGAACATTTAGATGTCTGTATTGCCGGGTCTGTGTGTTTATTAAATTTACTCTGGTATCTAAGTATTTCTATGTATTAAATTTTTTGGCTAACACCCATAACCATACATAAGTATAAGTATAACATAACATAAATAATATAACATAAGTATAAGTATGCTTTACTTATTTTGAAGTTAGATTCAATTGGTGTACCTCTTTCATGGGTATTTATTTATTGTTAAGTATTACTCGTCTGTATTTTTCAGGTTAACTTCATAATGTACAAACAGAAATCTTTAAGTGTCGGTGTGATTTTTTGGAAATGATAGCTTCAGAAAACACTAACAGTAAGTCCCAAACTTTGTCTTACCGCAGACATGGAAGAAATTCACACCAAAAATACTAGACAAAACCCCGTAAAACCAAAGCGCAGTCATAGGTCATGTCAAAACACACTTCCCCATTTACCCACGACCTCACAATTTCTTGAAATTAAACCGTACAAGAAGCAATTCTTGTAGGGTTACCATACATCGAAATAAAAAACAAGGACCGCTTGTGATTTTGAAAATTCAGATAAATTTAGACATTTTTTGTTACTTATGAAATATGTCACATGTTGGTTTTAGTCCCGTGAGTAATAGTAGATAAAAACACTTACTTTTCTTTATTCTTGTAATTTTAAGCGACAGTTTTACGAACTGGTGGTTGATGTTTAGCAAATAAAATAATTTATGAAACGTTTTATCAGGACATAGACCCTTAATAAAAAATAGAGATTTTTTATAAATTCTTCAACACATTTTGACAGGCACAACGTTCCCGAGTACAAAGATTTTATGTCAACACGTGGTCGTCCGTTGGTCGATATACGACCATATTAAACTTTAATATCTTGTTTAGGTCTTATAGCAAAAATAAAAGAAAATGACTAAAAAGTGTTGTTTTAGTTACATCATGTAATAATAAAATGTGATGAATGAACTTTTACTTAAATTAATAAAAACCACAAGAGGTTCGCCGTTGGTCGAAATTCGACCGTAATACATTTTAATATCTTGTTGATAAGAACGGCATCCTTTCTCAAGACCAACTACTTTGTTTCCAAACTTATTAGTTCACAATCTGTGACCTTTTATCTTATTATCAACATATTTGTTAGTGTGTGTCAAATGCACGGTAGTGTGGGTAATGCTTTATTTACTGATTTAATGTACTTTATAAGCATTATTATTAAAAAAGATTAGCGTTCTGCACTTCTCCTACACATAAACTATAAGTGCGCCAAATATTATGCTCCTGCGTGACCGCAATCTTCGTAAAAAGGTGTCCAAAGTTTCGGCATCAAGTATTAATATATAGATGACGTGTGCTCGCATAAATGTTTGTTTAGATTTGTAAGGTTGTATTTGATGAATACGTGCAAATTTTATAGGTAACATGTCAATCTTCAGTTTAGTAACGCACTGCCAATAACTTAGGTTTCTTTTATAAAGGTTAGTACACACTGTATTAGTTTAGGTACAAGGTGCACATACGCTAATTAAAGGTAATAGAGGAGGTGACGCAAAAATGCTCTATCACTTCTCTACAACACGTGGCGTTCATGAAATTTTCGCAAATCCAGTTAAATTCAGACGAATGGCAACCCTAAATGCACTTCACAATAAATTTAAAAATAACTACCAAGTGTGAACTAAACGCAAATTTACTATAAACTGAGACAAAATCCAAAACAACCTTATGTAGCTGGAGATAAGGTTCAAAATAAAAACTAAATGCAGATCAAGCGCCAACAATAAATTAGAAAATACTCGTAGACTTATATAAAACTGGACCGTAATAAAGGCTGTATTTGAAAAAAATACCAAACTACCCGCATTTGAAATAAAACCTTTTAATAAAGACACAAAGTTGACTTTGCATTAAAAAAATTAACAGTGATACCACAAAATGACGTCATAATGCTATCATACATCTTAATCTTGTGATAACATTGTATTTTTACGACCTTAGTACAACATAAATGGACGTAAGATATCTAGGAGTGGTTTTGGTTGTTTTTATGTATGTATTATGTTTGTGTTATGATATTTCGGAGATATATGATAAGACCATGAAGACCATTTGCTGAAGATCTGCTGAGATTATATATTTTTGCCTTTAGTGTGAGAGCTTTGATGTTTGAAATTGTAGTATATTTTTTCCTCGTTTATAAATATTTTAACCGACTGCGAGAGATGAGATTCTGTGTTTAAATACATATTATAATGTATTTATGAATGTTTACGTTTATTCTGTTTGTATAGGAAAATTTAAAGTGTTGTTTTTCCTAGTTTCCTTACAATTGTTCCTCTTTTCTTATCTTTTAAACCTTCCCTCGACTTCCACAAATAATTCAAGACCAAAATGAGCTAAATCGGTCTAGCTGTTCTCGAGTTTTAGTGACACTAACACACCAGGTTGAAACTTGGTGTATTTGGTGTACTCCGTGTTTAATAATAAGACTGATAGTGTCTATAGGACAAAGATATATCTTACCATCAAGGAAGCAGCGTGATTTTTTTTCTTTTGGTATTGAAATATATTTTTACCGTTCCCTACAAATAATTCAAAAATAAGCCCTCACATGAACTGAGAAAATACACATAGGTTATAAATTAAGGGCGCAAATAAAATCAAAAACAAAAATACAACTGATAAATGCAATAAAAACCTAATCAAGGATAATGCAAGCAATATATCATGGTACGGGCAGTAACATTGCAAAACAAGCAAGCGAATATACACTTTCTCTACAGGTTATAAGTGCGAAAGTTGCGTGACCATTACTCCGGTGTTACCAGGTAAAATAATACATAATGCATCTCTTTGTTATCTGTAATGTTTTACAAAAGCTTCTTAAATCCTTTTAAGAGAGTTGCATAACGGAGGCATTCTAATGAAATAGATATTTATTCTGACATATCGCTATCACCACTGCCTTCTTTATTATTAATTTAGACGAGTCTTTATTTTATTTGCGATTACATATAGCTATCTCCATTCATTTTTGTCAAATTAAGTAATTGTGAAAAATAAGTACAATTTTTATTTCAGTGCAAAGATTTAGGTTTGGGTAAAATTTGTGTTTCGAATTAACACCGACACCGATGTAGTTTTTTTGTAAATCTAAAATGAGTATGTCTGGATATTAAAATCTATTAAATTTATTCTAATTGATATTTTTTTTAAATTTACCTATTTGTTCAATATTGCCGATTAGAGCCTTTTATATGGGATATTAAAATTATTCGCTTATGTACTAACTACTAGTTAGTTTAAAAGAGAAAAATGTATCCCGATATGTACACGTTTAGTAAATTTATGGTTTATCTTCAACTTCAAGACCTTAATGATGCTATGTAAAGTAAAAACTTGATTGTAGAAAAAAAAAACTGTAAAAAGGGTTGCATTGAAAATGATGTACGATTTTTTAAAAACACGTAAAAAGCGTAAACTGCTCGTCACGCAATGTACATTCGGTCGCAATGTTTAGGGACAGAAAACGTATCCATTTATAAGGACACGTGCTGCACTATCCCAGTACATCGATCTTTTTGTGTATACCATTATGCGAAAATCTTAAGATATTAATGGAAGTTTTTGACTTTTTTGATGATAAATTACCTGACTTTAGTCACAATTTTTTTCTGATTTTTATCACGCCACACCTTGGTTTAGTCAAGCATAATGTTAAAGTGTTTGACAAGTAAACATATTCAATTATTCAGCGACAAAACAATTTTCAACGTTTTAACACAACAATTGTCTGGTACATTGCAAGTGCGAGCTAATACTACATCGCGGTATAACAGTTTTTTTTTCTCGTTTTTAAGTTAGAATTCAGTTCCAAACAGCACACCCTGCCTGCCTAGCGAGATATATCGCCGTAGATCCGCTTATGGGAGCGGCTATAACAGTCATCACTTCTTTATAGTGATATTTAATCTGCCTGCCTTTTGGTGATCAGTGATGAATATAGCGTTCACTTAATCTGCCTGCCTCTTGGTGATGACAGACATCGCCAATAGACTCAGGTTTTTTGTTAACGTAATGCTGGGTTTTCAACTTGTTTGAATTTGCACCAATAAAAAGCTTTACTAAGAAGTAGCTCGTAGAAGATCATTGGTTTTTGGCACTTATGCTGTCGACCGCCTCGTTGTCCGATGACTTGCGTACACACATTACGTTACCGAGCAACTGTTAGGCTTGAGTTTTATTTCACACCAGCTTAGCGCAACTTTCTTATAAATAATAAAAAAATAAGTTTACTCTGTTTTTTATTAGCCTAAATCATATGACACTAGTTTCCTTATATCTGAATGCCTTTAGACTTACTTTCAATTTTTTTTATGTTATAGAAGGCAAACAAGCAGACGGATTTCCTGATGGTAAGAAATTCACGCCGCCTAGAGACACCAAAGATGGTAATAGTGCGTTGTCAACCTGAGGTCAGGATGTCAGGCCTCGAGCAAAAGTAAGTTTACCGGCTACCTTACCCTACCCTCCGAACCGAAACACGTCATGACGTTATGGCGGCAGGAATAGGTAAGGCGGTGGTACCTACCAATCCGGGCAAGTCGCTGCTAAACTCTACCACCTAGTCAGATGTCACGGTGTTAGTGAGATAAGCCTATGCTCGCCTTTTACGAGCTGCCTGGCAAGAAAGGTAGATGGTCTATTCTGCAAAGGAGCCCGGACCAACACGGGGAAAATTATACGGGTTATACCTTTTCACCATGTTCTGTCAAGTGACATGTGCCACTTTAAGTAAACTTCATACAAAATTCGGGTTTGCTATATATCTATGGAAGTCCCGCCTCTTATTACGTAGTATTTATATACTCTTTGTTTCAGACGTTTGATTCCTTAGTGGCATTTATAAAAAAAAGTTTTTGGTGTCTGGATTTTTATATATTTTTTTTGAAAACGGTACATATATTAAAAAAATATATGTATACATTTGAAAACGGGACATATATATTATTTATATGTTGCTAAGTATCAGTAGTGTTGACTAATATTAGTACTTAATACAAACTTATGATTTGCTTACATAGACGTTAAATTCATTTTAGTTACTTGTCCAGAAATATTTATTTAATGAATTGGATATTCCAGCGAACTACGTTCCACCTGTTACTACCACACTACATAATGTTTGATACTTCGATGGTAGCACAGTCTGCCGGAACCAATGTAAAGCATTCTAAAATTAACGACTACTTACAAATAAAAAAATAATTAAGAAACATTTTCCAGTAGACCAAATTGCGAATCTAAACCATCTTGAATCGCCTTAAACATGCTCAAAAGAAAAACATCTAAATCGCTGTACTCGTTTAGGAAGAGTTTAGTGATATACACACGCATACAAAAAATATATTTAAAATAGGATAAATGTTTATTTCAGCTATATAATAACTTTTTCTCCTCGTGGATCGTGAATCGCTCGTGAATCGCCTCTGTGGTCTAGCGGTTCAGCTGTTGGACTTGACTGCATGAGGTCCCGGGTTCGAATTCCGGGTCGGGCAACAAAAAGAAAATTGGAATTTTCCAATTTTCTGATTAAAAAAAATGTTGCTCGGGATAGGATAATATGTGCCCGGTTGACGTTAGGCTTGCCACCTATCACATTGTGGGACTTAGTATCTTCGGCTAGTCGTGGGTGCCCTGGTTGTGCCTCTGCCTATCGCTTCGGGGATATGGGCGTGAAGATACTTTTTTTATAACTTTTTCTGGCTTGGTACCAACCGTTTGACCTACCACTGCCGTCTAAAGTCAGCGATCACCATTGCCTTTGTTTTTGGTTTTGAAGAGTAGGGTTGCTGGTAGCATGACATTACAGACTTAACGTTCCAGGTTGACAACGAAGCATTCCCACCTTTGGTGCTGATAGGCGAGGAATATTTCTTATGCGAAAATCTTCTTTGACTTTCAAATATTTTTATGTTTTGGCTTATATATAAAATTTGATTCTATCTCCCTAACACAGAAGAAGCCAGGGCGTGCAGATAAAACTTTCATTTAAGCACCTTTTAGATATCTCAAAATGTCATTAACGATAAATGGATTTCGCGCCATAACGAACGAGTGTTGCTACAATGAAAAATCATAAATCAGCTGTCATTTTGACAGTCGCTGAAAGGAGTCCCGTCGATGGATGCAGAACTTTTAAAGCGTCTAAAAAGAAGAAACGCCTCTTTTTTGTGCCGCTTTGATTAATTATAGAAAAAAGGAGTTAATATTTTTTCGATGCGATCAGACTCGATCTCATGTTTGACAGTGCAAGATTGTTATTTATTGGGATTATGTTTTAGGGTTCCGTATTTGATGATAAATAAAATAATTAATGAATAAATATTTTGCACCAGTATCAATGTAATTTCCCTGTGTTGATCCGGGTTTTTCGTGCAGAATAGACCGTCTGCCTTCCTGCCAGGCAGACCGTAAGATACGAGTAAGGGTCCAATAAATTATTACCAACAAGACTACTGATAGTCAAGTACTGTATGTACTGCTCGATCGGGTAGGAATCTAATGCCTTAACTATTCCTGCCACAACAATAACAGTGTCACGATTTGGGCCTGGTGGTAGGATATAGCCGATAGACTTGCGCCTTGGCTCTAACACCCTTACCAATAGCAAGACCTTTAGAAGAGCCGTGTGTTTGTTCGCTTTTTCTTTCCCTAAAATATAAACAAAAAAAACGTATTTCTAATCGATATATTTAACTATTTTGGTACTAAAGTTAATTATTATAGTCGGAACTTGGTGAATTTGTTTTGTATACCTATACATTTTTAAGTAGCACTTGTACTTTTGCCAAAATACATATAATAAAGGCAGCATTTATTACATTTAAGCAAAGGTTCTAGTTTTTACAGCACTATCATGGACGTTGAAAGATAAATCCAACAGATCTACCTAATTTAGGGTTCATTCTTTTATTTCATGTGTACTGAAGGAAACAACGAAAAATATATTGAAAAATATGTTTTGATACGGGGCACCTTCTATGCGATTATTTCTCACTCTTGGCCGGTTTTTTCACGTCTCAATTAAAAGCTTTGTTGAGCTTTTGTGTAAAGTAATAAGTTTTTGAATTACGTTCTTTGAAAAGCGGCATTTTTATAAATAAGTCTTATATTGTATGTCTGTTCAGCAAAAGTGTGATGGTCTCTATTCGTACTGAGAAGACGCAGATAACGATTTTATTTTATTTGATAAAAACGGATCTAACTTAAAAGTAAGCAATTAATTGCTATGTTATGGATTACGCGAACTGATTTTAATCATTGATACTGGATTATTTCACTAATTCTTGGGCTAGTGGTCTAGGTGTTGGACTTGACTTCATGAGGTCCCGGGTTCGATTTCCGGGTCGGCAACAAAAAGAGAATGTGATTTTCTAATTTTTCATTAAAAATTTATTTGAGATTGGATATGTATCCGGTTGGCGATAAGCTTGCCACTTATCACATTGTGGGACTTAGGTGTATTCGGTTAGTCGTGGGTGCCCTGGTTGTGCCTCTGCCTACCAATTTGAAGATTTGGTCGTGAAGATAACTTTTTTTTCTGTGTTTGTCGAAGTCCCCTAAGAATAGACCATATCCTTCTCTGTCAGGCAATTCGTAGCAACGGGACTGTGGTAGAATATCGCCTTATTATATGCGAAAATATAGAAACGCACTTTATCACTATTTCTAATTTGTGTGTGGTCACTTCACGAGTAACAAAAGATGCTGTAACAGGGAGTAATATGATCAATAAACACATACCTACCAGATGTTATAACTAAATTTCACCAATTGAATTGAGGTCCCAAGTTCAGTCTCTGATTTGGGCAAAAAATAGGAAATGCTATTTGTTTCATTGTGAGACTTATGGTCTTCGGCTAGTCGTGTGTGCCTTTACCTAACTCATATTTTTAAATGAAGAAACACTTGTACTGTTTTACGTATCACTTATATTTTATTATTTTATAAATAGCCTACCGGTTTCGCTTTTTACAGCATCATCAGGGCTAGAACTTAAATTACTAGATTAAATTAAATTAAAGAGTAATTTAAGTTCTAGCCCTGATGATGCTGTAAAAAGCGAAACCGGTAGGCTATTTATAAAATAATAAAATATAAGTGATACGTAAAACAGTACAAGTGTTTCTTCATTTAAAAATATGAATATTTGGAAGTTTTACCAAGCGCCGACGATGGAAAATATCAAATATAAAAAAATTACCTAACTCTTCTGGGATGAGCGTGAAGATAAATATAATTTCACCAAAAAACCTACGATGGAAAACTCAACTTAATTGAGTAACAAATTATGAGAAAAACAAATAGAAAATAGCGAAAACTAAATTATAATTTTATATTGAAATGGAATACAAATTATATTTAAAGAGAAGGTGGTGCCTTATTATAATGAATACAAATTGGAAAGCATGCAAATACGGGCCGAATAAAACGTATTGTGGATTTCCCTATTGCAGCGCAGACTTAAAAGATATGTTAATGACGCCGCGAAGAGCCAGCAGCAACAAAATTTCGATTTAAGGGTCCCTACTCATTTTTCTCAACTGGTTAATAATGAACAATAAATTATTTTATCGCATTCGTTGTTTTTTTTGAAAGAATGATAAAAGAAAGAAAGAATGTTAATAATTCGCTTCTTCTGTGTTCAATGCCTAAAATGACATTTCCGGTTCGAATTTCAAATTTGGTAACCCTTTTGGTCTAGACGCGAAATGGGTCACTGACCTCATATTTTTCTTTGTTTTTGATTCACAAACAAATTTACAATTAAAAACATTATCTACATTAATTGAATTTAATTGCTTTCTAAGTAGTAATAATAAACTTAATTGACATACGACTGAGGTGACTTATTGACGACATTAATTTTTAAAAGGTAATAAAATTATAATCAGAATAGTGTGGAGATAACTTTACTGGGCGTATTTTAACACATTAAAAAAATGATTTTGTCTATGTCATGATTTGACTGTTTGATTGGAAGACATTAAATCACTGAGCCGATTTCGATAACCTTTCTTATATCTTAAACTAGCTGCTCCCGTGAACTTCGTTCCGCCCTTTCAGTTTGTATGGGAAAATTAAAATATTGTTTTTCTCAGTTTCCTCACAATCAAACAGGATAAAAAGTATTCTATGTCCTTCTTCCGGTCCTAATCTACATCTCCACCAATTTGCAGCCTAATCGGTTCAGCAGTTCTTGAGTTATAAATAGTGTAACACCACTTTCTTTTATATAAATGTAGATTCTATATTATACTAGCTGTTCCCGCGAACTTTGTTCCGCCCGTTCAGTTTGTAAAGGAAAAATTAAAATATTGTTTTTTTCAATTTCCTCACAATTGAACACAATAAAAAAATATCCTATATCTTTCTTCCGATTCTAAGCTACGTCTCTACCAATTTTCAGCCTAATCGGTTCAGCCGCTCTTGAGTTATAAATAGTGTAACTAAAACCAATTTCCTTTAAATATATAGAAGATTAAAATTTGATTATTTGGAGAGAGTTCAGCTTTTTCTTGATGAGATTGAAGGAACTGTTTGCTATATTAAATGTAACGAGCTAATAATATTTCCCAACTGCTTTTCTACCGAGAGTCGGATATCAGTTTGTTTTTGTTGAGTGGTAAAATCCCGAAGATCACTGCGACCTTGATAGATATATTGTGATTACGCCTCTTATTCAAAAGTAAACTTACTTGCTCAAGGCCTAACATCCCGGCCTCTGCAACGCACCATTACTGCCTTTGGTGTCTCTAAGCGGCGTGAATTTCTTACCATCAGGAAATCGTCTGCTTGTTTGCCTTCCAATATCATAAAAGATAGGTAAAAATCGATCAAAAACACTAAACTTCACACTAGCGCCACTGTTTCCTGAACACATAAGTTGGTAGCACTGTACACTGTACACTACAGGCTAGCAAAATTAATTTATGAGATAATAAAATACCTCCAAGTTTTATTTGACACTTTATATTGGTCGGAAAGTGCGGTGCGAACCAAAGGGCTATTCATTTATACTTATTTATGACTGGTATTATATTAACGAAATTTAATGGGCCAATGTTGGAAATTAGTGTACTAAGGGCAAAAGTTAATGATCCTAAAGACCGCACTACACATTGGACTGAAATGTTGGCTTAACGTGCCTTTTAGCCTATTTGGCGGTGTGTTGCCATTTGTGTAAAACCACAAAACCAGGTAAAAACCAGATAAAAAACACAACAGTCCGTTTTCAACCGACTTTGAAAAAGATTCTCTATTTGTTTTTGTTTTTACGGCCAATATTATTAAGCTACCTACAGATAAAGATAGGCCTTCTAGAGTTTTGTGTCGAAGACATTTTGTTGATTATTGAAGAATCTCAATTTTGATGGTGGTTTGATTTTGTTCAAAAGCAGGTGTTTTTAGGTTGATCGCATTTGATTTTAATTATGATGGGACAAGCAATTTTTAACCGACTTCGAAAAAAGAAGGTTATATGTTATGCTCCTAAGTTTTTATGTTGATCGCAATTTATAACCGGATTCAAAAATTACTTACATACATATCTTCATACCAAATCCCTTACGGGGTAGGTAGAGAGTATCGAGTGTCAAATATCACGATCCTGGCAGACC
>NJDD01001121.1:42842-54518 GCA_002245505.1 Calephelis nemesis | reverse complement strand
AAAGAGCACAAAGATCGGTTCTAAAGGTAATGTTCCGTTCCGGTAATGACTTTTAGTTACATGTATGAAACTAAAAGTCTTTATCAAGAAGCTGGTGTACTAACTGTGAGCCAACTATTTATACTTAGAACCGTCCTTAAGGCTCATAGGTCATTTTTATCTTTGACAGACTACAACTTCTTCGTCAGTCGCCGGGTGTATAGAATGCCTACTCCTAATATTAATAAAACTCATTTCGCTCAACGTTTTGGAGATTTTATAAACGTGTTCATAAACAAAAGTGTAACTAAATACTGTGACATTAAAAACAAAAATGTTTGTGAAGCGAAAAATATAGTTTGCAAATGGTTACAGACATTATCATACGATGACACGGAGGAACTTATGAAGATTAAAATATAACTTTCTGTCTATTAATTACACCGTCTTAATTATATTTTTTTGTATATTATATTACTCATATATAGCTTCTTTAGAATATTTTTCTTTTGATTTTATGTGCAATACAATAATATATATATTTGTTATAAGTAAACTGTTCTGTGAACGAGGTTTAAGTTACATTAAGTTGCAAACAGGAATAAAGTTTGCCTCGATACAGGCTTGCCTAGTGAGGCCATCAACAGATATATTTTATTGTAACTGTTAATAATGTAATCTGTAAAATAAAGATATTTTTCATTTTTTTTTTTCAATCGGTTCAGCACTTTTTGTGTAAAGGAGTAACAAACAAACATACAAACTTGCGCATTTATGATGTTATTAGGATTTGTACATTTACACAATATGTATAATATACATATTATGTAATGTATAATATACATAAAAATGTATATTATACATATTATGTAACATATAATATACATAAAAATGTATATTATACATTTATATGACAGTTATAACTATAGTTTTTAGAAGTTAATACACTATTGTTATAAATTATAATATTATATGTATTGTATGCGTGTGTCCATGTATGTGTGTGTATGTAAGAGCGTACTTTAGGTGCGTCGCTACTGTGTAGACGCGATATTAAAGCAACTTTTTTATGTTATTAGAGAACAAACAAGCAGACGGATTTCCTGATGGTAAGAAATTCCTGCCGCCTAGAGACACCAAAGGTGGTAATAGTGTGTTGCCAACCTGAGATCGGCCGCCGGGATGTTAGGCCTCGAGCAAAAGTAAGTTTACCAGCTACCTTACCCTCCGAACCAGAACACGTTATGTCGTTATGGCGACAAGAATAGATAAGGCGGTGGTACCAATCCGGGCGAGTCGCTGCGAAACTCAGCCACCTAGTCAGATGTCAGGGTATTAGTGACAGTAAGCCTATGCTCGCCTTTAACGAGCTGTCCGGCACAGGAAGGCAGATGGTCTATTCCGTTAAAGGAGCCCGGACCAACACGGGGTATAACTACGCAAGTTCAAAAGCACTGTGTTCAAAAGTACCTAAAATGACATATACATTTCTAATTTCGAATTCGCATGACATGTTCAGGTTCAAGGGTAACCCGACAAAACGCTGCATCGCAATCCCAAATTGGCCACTACGCAGCATTTCGAAGAACTATTGCAATGCCACTTGAAAAAAACAGCTAACTATCGAAACTGCGCGGTGGGCTATGTCCCAACTCCAAAGTTTCGTGGGTTCTTCAAGTTCTTATATCCCGACTATACTATAACGGCGTCTAACTTTCAACTAAAAAACACCCACCACTAACGGCAGCAGCGGCCTCTTTTTCACGAACGAGCCACAGAAATCTCCCTTTCCCAGTGATCAGACTGAAATTCGGTCCTCCGGCAGACAGATTTTGGTGTGGTCATCGTAGCAAGTCATGTTAATAAATCCGCTCTTAGATTTCGAGTACTGTCATCGCGTAAAAAGCGCGAGGACATCAAAATCTCAAAAATATGTTATACACTTAAAACTAAAAGCTGTTTTGTTTTATCACTGGTTTGTAGTTTTACGATATACGTATTGCAGTATCAGCGATCTGATCGTTTGTTGAAGATTTCGAAGTAAAATTAACCTAATTGTGAAACAAAAGCTATAATTATAAACGAGGATAGAAATACGGAATATAATACTAACGAAAATTGTAGCACAGGAGCTAGAATCATTTAAAGCCTATAATATTTAAGAAGTATTTATTATCACCAATATTGTATTTGTAGTCTAATAATCTGGCGTAGACTACATGAAGTTTTGGATTCGATTCCCGGATCGGGTAATACAAAGTGTGGTTTTCAATAAGCTAAATAATATTACCTACGTTGTGAGACTAAGTACCTGTAGCTAAGCGTGGGCTGTACCTCTGCATTTTTGTTCGAAGATACTATAAAATAGGGAATACTTTTTTAAGGGAGAGGACAGTGAAAAAGAATACAGTTTTTCTAATTGTGATAACCAGTTGTAGGTTTTGATTGGTCTGCTTAGGTTGACTTATAGACATCATAGCAGCATCGTTTTTCTGTGTTAGGGATTTTAGATATAGTATAGAAGTCTACAAGCGACTGTGGTTTCAACTAGCTGGCTTATTGTTGGCTTATTGCTGCGCGGCACTTTGCCACTATTTTTTAATGGATTTCAATATCCTAAAATTAAAAATACACCTACACATACATACCCGTACACACACATACAGACACACACATACACATTTTGGTTATTTTATTTCAATATTTTATCATGAAGAATATAAGTATTTCGTTGTCCTCAAATTACTAAAATCGATTTTAATCCAGCAGCTATCCTCTTGTTTAAAACTTTAAGGCATGATAAATCAAAACAAATAAGATAGAATTTCTTATCATCTAATTAAAGCCCGGTGAAGTAAAAACTGCGAGGTTTGTAACACATTATTCATTAAAAAAATAATATCTAATTTTTGATAGGCCAAACCCAGAAATACACGCTGTTTGCACAGACAAATTTCTGTTTCTAGTGGAGTTCTTGTGTGGGTCTGTCTCGTATACTAAAACTTAACATACGCTTCTGCTTCTGTGCTCCTTATTTAAGTAAGGTTTTATTTCACGTATATTGATAAAATTCAACATTATGGAAGTACTAGCTGTTGCCTGCGACTTCGTTCGCGGTTTCATAGGAACCCGTTGTGCGATCGGGATTAAAAATGTAGCGTATAATATGTTAACCCATGTCACAATCTGTGTCCCAAATTTCAGACAAATCCGTTCAGCCATACAAGCGTAAAAGAGTAACAAACATCAATATATACATACTCACAAACTTTCGCAGTTATAATATTAGTAGGAGTTGGTTGTACCAAACTGATTAAAAAGCTCAACGTTTTTGGTCCGTCAGCTCTCCGTATAATACAATGGAGAAGGCGTGCCATGAGCCATCAATCAATACAGACATACAGATAGAATTGTTACTTTAATTATTGGTAACTCAATTATCAACGGCCCTTATAAGGTTTCTCGTTTTGAAGATTTGTTTTTTGTTGCTTGTACGCTTGGTTTCACTTCTTTATGTTTCGTTCTTACTATCCGTAGATCATATTTATGAGGGCGAAATGTTTGTTTGTTTTAATCACAACAAAATGATTTTATTGTATATATTATGGTAGACTACTAGACTACTATTACTAGTCTCCACAGAACCAGTTATATTTTCATGTGCCAATGCAGACGTTTTTACAATAAACTTCCCGAGCATATTAAAGACTTACCATTTAATAAATTTAAAAAATGTATTAGGATTAAGTTGTATGGTAAGGGTTATTATAAGATTTCAGAAGATTTAGAAGACAGAAACGCTGGGATTTATTGCTCCTCATACCAATCACTGCAAATTATTTGTAAATGTAATAAATAAGAAAATAGAAAAGCCCGCTGAGTTTCTTTCGTCGGATCTTCTCAGTGAATGGCCGCGTTCCGATCCGGTGGTAGTTTTTAAAATTATATAGACGCGATACAAGAATCTTTGTATAGATCTACGTAATAAAAGCTAATTTGAATTTGAATTTAATAATGCTACTTACATATGCTACTTTTCATCCGAATATCTAAAGGGCTACCAGTGAAAGCAAAACGTAGTGAAGTTTTTACTCACGTTTTCAGGAATTTGAATGTAATAAGGTTGTCGTGCACAAGCGAAACTCATCATCTTTTTCTCTAAGCTCGGCAAACATTTTTTAAACATTTTTCTTCTACAAAAGATAGGTAGGAAATATGGCATTTACTAGTCGTCTCCTGTAGTCACCAAATAACGGGATAGGTAATAAACAAAGTAATTCAAATTGCTGAGTAATCAAACTAGAGGAAACAGTGAGATTAGCTAAGTACAAAAGGCCTCGCTCCAATTATTTCCACCAACTTCATCCTGTTATCGTGTTCCGTTTATTTAAGCAAATCGCGTAGCATCTTCGTTTCAATCAACGTACTTCTAACACCACCATCTGCCTCCCTATCTGTGCTCGGAAGAGGCGAGTATAGGTTACCAACAAGACCACAAGTGATAGCGCTATGCGGTAACTTGCCTGGCTAGGAATTCATCACTTTATGTATTCCGAAGTCCGAAGTCGAAGTCTGAAGATCCGGATAGGTAAGGCGTTGAATCACTACCCGGGCAAGTTTCTGCACTCCATTCTACTATCGTTTGTCGTATTGGTATTGGCCTATTTAACCTGTGCATACCTTTCTGAACTACCTAGCAGTGAGGCAGATAGTCTATTCTACCCAGTCGGTATAACCAACATGATCTTATCTTCCGTTGTCGGTCAGCAATCTTATGTTGCCGTTGGTCTCGCTAAAACTGGAGAACAGTTGGACCGATTTGGCTAATTTTGGGTTTGATTTATTTGTGGAAGTCCAGGGAAGGTTTAAAACATAAGGCAAAATTAAAAACTGCAAGGAAACTGAGAAAAACAACATTTAAAGTTTTCCAATAGCATGGGTTGAACGAAGTTCGCTGGTACAGCTAGTCCCATATTAAAATTCGGAGTCTAATGCATGCATTTCGTACCACCCGAAAATCTGTGCTTGCCCGTTACTCATTTTAATGTCTCAGACTTACGCCTATACTTTGTTAGAAAAGTTGCTCGTGTGACTAAGACCTTTTCTAGTTTCTGTATGCTGTTTTATGCTTATCTTGTCAAAAAGCTCAGATTAGCTCTCGAATAAATAATAACTAAATAGAAGAATGCTGTGCAGTAGTTCATTTAGGTTGATGGCATCGTTTTATATGTTTCTGCTGGGATAAAATTAGTACTCGCCTCGTGCAGGATAGCTGAAAGATTCGCACACGAAGCTAAAGACCCGGCAGAAAAAAAACAGTTGTCAATAAGCAACGATTGTCTTTTATTAACAGGAAAGCTACCTTTTTTTGGAATGACTAATATGATGCCAACCTTGCGGTTGTTACAACTTCACTGGGCTTTGCCAAGAGAGCCACCTTGTTCACTGCTTGTTCGCTGACTTGTAACTTAAAAAATAAATACTTTTTATGACATTGGAAGGCAAGCAGATGGATTTTTAAAAGGTGGTGTAAGACACCAAGGGTGGTAATGGTGCGGTCCCAACCTGAGGTCGGGATGTTAGGCCTCGAGCAAAAGTAAGTTTACCGGCTACATTACTCTCCGAACCGGAACACCTCAACTCTTGCCGCATTTGACGTTATGGTGGCAGAAATAGGTAAGGCGTTGTTACCAATCCAGAAGAGTCCCTGCGAAACTCTACCACTTAGTAGGATGTCACGGTGTTAGTGACGATAAGCCTATGCTCGCCTTTTACGAAATGCCTGGCAGGAAGGCAGCTGGTCTATTCTGCCAAGGAGCCCGGACCAACACGGGGAATTCGGACCAAACAGGGCTTTGCCTGTGGACTGATAAACTTACGAAAATCATCACTGTCTGTATGTCTTTCCGCTCGATCCGGGTAGTGGTCTCAGCTGTGCTAATTTTTGTGTTAGTTATAGTTATCAGAAGAATGAAATAAAAAATCAAACAGAATAACCGATAGCCTCTAAATGAAATGAAATGTACTCATCTACTGAAAATGTGTTAGATATAAAGAAAGGTGTAAGATTAAAATATTTGTTAAATCAACATATTCTACTACATTATGGTTTGCAAATATTTTTAAATTTATACAAAATTATTATTTAGATTTATCACATATCATGTTTTAATATTTAAACAAATTTAAAAAACGTCTTTTAGTTAAACCCTGGCTACCATAAACTACCACCTTTTCCAAATCTAGCCAGTCAGAAAAGAAACGGCAAAACAAACTCCTTGACAACCAAGTTCCTCTTCCCAGTATTGGTCCGGGCTTCTTTGTAGAATAGACCATCTGCCTTCCTTGCCAGGTAGCTCGTAAAAAGCGAGCATAGACTTACCGTCACTAACACCGTGACATCTGACTAGGTGGTAGAGTTTAGCAGTGACTCGTCCGGATTGGTACCACCGCCTTATCTATTTCCGTCGCTATAACGTCATGACGTGTTCCGGTTCAAAGGGTAAGGTAACCGGTAAATTTACTTTTGCTCGAGGCCTAATATCCCGGCCTCAGGTTGGCAACGCACCATTACCACCTTTGGTATCTCTAGGCGGCGTGAATTTCTTAACATCAGGAAATCCGTTTCCTTCTTTGCTTTCCAATATCATGAAAAAATATATATTTATTTACATTTACAACTATGAGATCAGGGAGAGAGAGAGAGAGCGGAATCGTTTGGATATGAAAATGGAAAAGAGCCGTTAGTTTGATCACGTAAAAAAAATTCAGTTGAAATATTGTTATAACTTATAACAGATACCAAATATGTGATCCGACGATCCATCAGAGGGTGGTGTCAATAGTCTTCCGAAATGGCATGTTTATATAAAACCATTCAAATTATAAAATACCCTTCAACAACCCCCGACAATACAGTAACATGTTATTAAGCTAACTAGCATCTTGATGACGCTGGTTTCAAAAAAAAAAAACATTCCCATCGAAATCGGTCCATCCGTTAAAAGCTATGATGCTGCAGATAGTTATACCCAAACAGACACATCAAACTTATAACACCCTTTTCCTTCGCATATTAAAAAGAGAATGAATATAGAGAAGATAACCAGGCCTCCAGGAATCATGTTACCTAGGACTCGATACCCCCTGCCTTATGCAAGGGGTTTGGCGTGAAGATATATATTACATAAATAAATAAGTAAAAATGTACGAGTATTGAATAACCTTTGACATTTCTGGGATAATAAAACGCACGGTTAGGAAAGTTGCACGTGTGATATATCCTTTCACGGCCTCGAACACATTAGCAGCCTATCTCATCAGATAGCCCATAATACCCACATATACATAGGCAAACACCTAGGGCACCATACAAGGAATATCCTTTCACGACGTATAGTTTATTCAAGCGTGAGACGATGTCTACAGAATGGGTAGATAAAGCTTGCTATTCACGTCACGATTGATTTTTATTTAACATACATACATACATATCTTCACGCCAAGTCTATTGTGGGATAGAGGCATGAAGTGTCAAAACCTAAGTGTCATGATGTTTGTAAGTCTGACGGGTTTTTTCAACATTCATTACTCTGTTCACACAAACACGCCCGTTTCGAAGACTTTTAATGTAACCCTTGGACAAATCTCTAGCGATTTAAACGTGGAAAATCAACTTTGGTTTTCCCGGTTACCTATCATTGTATATAATACCGTCGGAAACAACACAACAAAACAATACAACGGAGCATAATACCGTCTTTATGGCGGCAGGAATTAGCAACTGTCGAAAGATTGGCGTTAACGTCTAAATCTGCCGACTGAGTTCGATTTCTGTCAGGGGCATAAATTGTACAAGTATCGGCGACACTGGTGGCTAAATGGTTATACAAACTCACTCAAAAGTCAAGACGTGGTAGATTAGCTGTTGTCATACATTCATTTCTGCAGTGGTAAATTTACTTATACAAACGGGAGATATATTTATTATTTAATTTCTCCCTCTCAATTAATTTATTGCTGAGGCAGCAATATTTTTTTTTATTTTTCGAACGACTAAGGACTGGAATTTTGCCACTGCAGATGAATTGGAGTGTCATCAAGAAAAGTGTGAATAGACATTTTCTAGCTAAGTATACTGTTAGTTAAACTCAGAGACATCAATTATCTTTCAATAAGTCATGAAGTCGACATTTCACAAAATTGCGATTTGATGCTAGATTAAATTAGTATGAATTGACGTATCTGTGTGCGGCCGTTACATTTTGGATCTGATCGAGTACTAAGCTAACGAGTGTAAAAGAATGTAAATCTTAAATATGCACATGAATGGATCGCTTTAAGGACACACAAGAATGCAGTACTGGTTACAGTAGCTAAGATAGTTCCTTATTGTATTTAACATTATTTAAACATAGCACGAATGGCTGGCTAATAATTGATTTACTGGATTTAATAGTTTTTATACAATCATCTATGTAATTAGCTTATGTTTTAGCTTTTACTTGAATAGCGGTTCCTTATACGATTTATTTTATAATGACATTGATTTATAAGGAATTATTTTTTTGCAGATGTTTATAATTAAAATCGTTGATAAGTATGATTAACTGGATATTGTCGAATAATTGAAAAAGTATTGATAATTAATAATTAAATAAAAGTGTAGTATAATAAGGGTCATTGGTATTAAATTTAATAAAAATGTAGTAAAAACCATAAAAATAGGTATATTTAGAGGTCAATTGTAAAAACTGTCGAATGACAGTTTTTTTTTAATTGTCACATACAATCGTTGCTTGGACAGATCAAAAGTATCACAATATACTGAATTTATGAGTGACAGGCATAGAATGGGAATATTAGAGGTCAATGGTGATAGGCCGTTTAATCATGCAGGTTGTATGATATCTTATCACTGACTAATAGATGAAACATTCACCATAACCACCCAACCTTATACAAAACAGCTCAAGGCGATTGTCTATTTTTATGATAGTTGCTGAGAAACCAAGAAATAATTATTTCGCAACTTTGTTACTGGTATCTGTCATGAAATCTGTAAATTAAAACTATGCTGAATACTTTAAGATAATTATCTTAGTATCTTCACGCCCATATCCCCGAAGAGATAGGCACAGGCACAACCAGGGCACCCACAACTAGACGAAGACACTAACGGCCAATGTTATTAATGTGTCTCTAAAGATGGATTTCTAGCAATCTAGATAGCTGCGTATCCGCCAGCCTATACTATACCCAATTGCCACATTTATCCTGTCCACAGATATGTTGTTGGCAAGCGATAACATAAAAAATGCATCAAAATTTTAATCTTGGACAGCAAGTTTTGGATTAGGATTGATTATTATAATTGGCTGTAAATATCACAATATGATAGGTGGCAAGCCTAACGCCAACCGGGCACAAAACCAATCCCGACCACCATTTTTGTTATAGAAAATTGGAGAAACCTTTAATAAACAAATATTTAAAGATTTTAGAAATATAGAGGTTTCATTCTTTACTTGTTGTTTCTTACTATTTAACATTCAAAAGCAACTGTGCAATAACTATTCTGTGTCCAACGACTATCGGTTTACCCTTAGCTTACCCTATCTTCTCGTCTATCTATCTACATAAAAAATACTCTTCAATTTTGCTTTTTCTTTTTATGTTATGTTAGTTGATGTCAGGAGTAGGTCCTAAAGAAATTAAAACTCGATAAATTGCAGGGCAAACGGGAAAAGCAATGTTTTAATCCATACAATCTGTTAGGAGCTATTAATGTCAAGCGATATGAAGTTCGCTGGGTCGACAAGTGTAAAATAAAAACTGCATTGGATTTTTTTAACAAAGGTATGTACTCCTTGTACATTCGAGAAGAATTTTCGGTTTATTAAGTATTCAAGACGTACCTATCGAATTAGCCCAAAAACGTTTGAATATTGTTGGTAACTTTCGAAGTTCGTATGAACAGCTTCCGCCTCAATCATCTGACATCTCCGTTAACTCCATTACATCGTAACATTTCTTTGCATTCAATTTAAGTATGTACCTATCCTAAAAACCAACCAGTTCAGGCAGTTGAGGATAGCTTAAATTTTGTTGGAAAATTCCAGAAGTATGCTTACATGACAAGTTAAATAAACCCTTAAAGAATGATTTCAATTATAATAAAGAGTAAATTTATGTAACTTTTAAACAAACAAACAAATATCAAGGGACGAGGACAATACACAATAGTAAAAATATCCTTATCAAAATCTTCAGGATCTTGCACCAAACTTGCACCTAAATATCCCTTTAGATTTTTTGTCTCGTGCACTGCGTTAACGGCAAAAGACGCGCAAAAATCATGTAGGGATGACAAAATTGTTCCCCTTTAAAAGTTCTATAAAAAGTTGTTAATAGATTGATTTACTATAATTACTCGTATTGTGGTAATTAAAAGCTGTTTAAAATAATACACTATTTGTAAAGGTATATTTATAAATATGATAACTATTAATCGTTACCAAATAAAGAAGTTACTGTCGAAGTATTTAATTTTTAACCAAACTACATTATTTAGTTTCAATAAATATCATAGTTTTAAAAGAAAAACGAAAATTACTGTTTGCTTTTTTAGTCAAAAAAGCGTTTTTTTTTAAATTTTTAATGGTTTAAAAACTTTTTATAATTTGCGCAGACAGTTTTGATTTTTGATTTGATTGAAACAGAATTTGTTTATCAGAAGTAGGATAGAAGTTTATTTCAGTACTGGCGGACCGCAAGCAGTACCTAGTGTAGTATAAGAGCTTTTGACGAGGGTTCTAACGTTAAGTCTGAAATAGCCGGTCCGAAATACATTTCAACTGTCTGAAAGTTCCGGGCGACTGTCGACGAGTCTATAGGACGAGATTACGACGGACAGTCCAACAATATTCGGGCAAATGATGATAACGTCAAACAACGTCAACTTGGTCATTGTAGGGATATTTTCTGACACATTCAACTGGATAGATTAGGTACATAAGAATCTCGCGGTAAAAGTAAAATGTTTTTTTTATAGAATGATGCTGATTTTTTTATTTTTAAACTGACTTCAAAAAAGCGAGGCTGTTATAGGTATGTTATATTTTTGTATTTTTATATTTATGATATTGAAAGGCCAATAAGCAGACAGATTTCTTGATTGTAAGAAGTTCAAGATGCCTAGAGACATCAAAGGTTGTAATAGTGCGTTGTAACAGTAGTTACTAAATCGGGATGTTACGATGCTCCAAACAGAAGTAAGTTTACCGGCTACCTTATCCTCTGAATCGGAACACGTCAATGGCAAGCACAGGCGTTGCGTTTTGTGATGTAGATAATTATTTGTGTATGGATAACTTTATTTAGGTAAGTAACATTGACATGTTTTAAGAATAAGATGCCTTACCTACAAAATAAAAATAATTTGAGTTTGAGTTTGCGGCGACAGGAATAGGTTAGGCGGTGGGACCAATGCAGATCAATCCAATCGCTACGAAACTCTACTACCTAGTCAGATGTTACGGTGTTAGATAAGCCTACGCTCGCCTTTTACGAGCTGCCTGGCAGAAACGCAGATGATCTACTCTGCAAAAAAGCCCGCAAAATTGGTTTTGTAAAGTATCTTCACGCCCATATCCCCGAAAAGGTAGGCAGGGGCACAACCAGGGTACCCACGACTAG
>NJDD01001121.1:25552-39716 GCA_002245505.1 Calephelis nemesis | reverse complement strand
CTCTGCATCCGCCTCACGTCCTCCCACGCCAGGGGCTCCCCACGCGCTCTCGCCGACGATACCGCGAGGTATGTGTCGGCAAGAGCACGCGCTTGGAGCTCCCAGGGCGGGTCTCCCGCGAGGACGCATGCCGCAAAGAGATAATACCTACTACAAGCCACCCAATCGATCCTAACTCTATATAACGCAAAATTAAGATACTTGTTGAGTAAGCTCAGAGCAGCTTAGCGCGCTATGGAGAGAGTTATGCTCGGTGATTCTCTGCGAGATATGATCCGTAATTCGGTGATCCGCAAGAGAACGAGAGAAACCGACATAGTTCCGAGAGTCAGCAATCTGAAGTGGCAATGGGCAGGCCACATTGCTCGCAGAACCGATAACCGCTGGGGAAAAAAGGTTCTCGAGTGGCGGCCCCGCACCGGAGGACGTAGTGTTGGACGACCTCCCACCCGGTGGACTGATGATCTGGTCAAAGTCGCTCGTGATCTGGTGATAGTGACTTGTGGCGCTCTTTGGGGGAGGCCTATGTCCAGCAGCGGACGTCTTCCGGCTGATGATGATGAATGTTTACAACTCTGGGTCGATGCCCTCTGTATCACCTTCTTTCTTATGACTGCATCCCACCTCCCGAATAGTCGATGGGCGCTTTCTGATCAGCTGTATTCTTTGATGCTGCGAAGAAATGTTGCTTCATTCAGTGTCTTACCGCACTATTGCATTTATTACAGGGAATGCTCCGAAGAAGTATTTGGTTTGATACCAACGGCTAAATTTTATTTTTGGACATCGCATCAGAATAGGTAGGTACCGGTGCTTACTAACCATTAGTCGACCCGATTTCTTGTTTGCGTTCTCTCTTAAAAAATATTTTAATTGGGTCAAAAAAGCTTCTCTAGGATAAGCAGTTCAAGATAAATATCCCACCAAAGACATTTTCACGCAAAATGTTGGCAAGATCAGTCTCAAACTTTCAAAAAGATATCAGATGTCGTAAATATAAGTTTCTAACTTCACACCATGAAGCAATAGACAACTATTGGAGATTATACTTCTAACAAAGGACTGAATAATATAATATGTCTTTCCCAAATATTGCACTTTCTCTCATGTATCCGTCTCTCTCTCATTTGAGTTCACAAGACTTCACAAGACTTTTAGATTCATGGCTAAGTAAGTATCTTCACGCTAGGATCCCCGAAGAGGTAAAATAAGTACAACCAAATCCACCCTTGACTAGCCGTAGATAGGACTACAAACCTATCGCTATTTGGTTTTTTTATTCAACCAGAAGGGCAAAGTTGTTATTTTTTTAAAAACTAGCTGTCCTAGCGAACTTTGTTCCAACCAAAGTTCATGTCATGGAAAATTTTAAATGTTGATTTTCCTAGTTCCCTGGTAGCTTTTTCAACTTTCCTATTTTTGTAACAATCGCTGGACTTTCACAAGTAATTCAAAACCAAATTAACCAAAACGGTCCATCCGTTCGGAAATAATCTGGGCACATACTTTATTCTAGTTTATTTCTATTGATATCGAAATCAACCCTAATACCACATGTAGTCAACTCCAATATTGGACCACTTAACCACTGAGGTGAATAATTATAGAGGTGAATTATAGGTACCTATTCTGTAAAGTAGTATATATAAATATATATAAGTGAGGGAATATTATCATCCTTAGTTTTGCAACCGCTCACTATTACCACAATCTTAATAATGTTTTATTTTTTTCATCTCCCACCAACTTCATTCATATACTAAAACCTGCGAATAAAAAAAGCTGAGTCTCGATAGTCTTGATAAAGATTTAAGATTGCAAGCAATTGTAATAAATCTGCCACGTTATACACGCAAGCTTATGTTCATATTAATTATTAAGTGGTAGAGTTATAGCTCCGAAAATATTACAAATTAGGCTCTTGTCAATATTTTTTAACATTTTGTATAGTCTAGCACACTTTTTTTAGAATTAAAAAGTATAAAGTAAAGTATATTCACGCCCATATCCCCGAAGTGGTATGCGGAGACACATCCAAGGTACCCACGACTAGCCAAAGACCCTAAGTCCCACATTATGATAGGTGGCAATCCTATCGCCAAACCGGGTACACATCCAATCCCGGGCAACGTTAGTTTTAATAGATAGTTGAAATACTCATTTTAAATTTTTTTGTTGCCCGACACAGGGATCGAAGCCGGACCACAAGAAATCAAGTCCGACTCCGGACTTTTGCTCAAGGCCTAACATCTTGGCTTCAGGTTCGCAACGCACCATTACCATCTTTTGAGTCTCCAGGATATGTGAACTTATTAACATCAGGAAATCCAACTACTTGTTCACCTTCCAATATCATAACAAAAACACATAGAAAATATATACTTCAAACATGACAAACAATTTTTTAAAATCGACTTATAATGACCATAGTGAAGGACAAAAGTTTGTTTGAATATTTATTCTACTTCTAAGTTGCAGGTAAGTTCTCTATAAAAACTAGTTCTCTATAAAAATAGTCACCCAAAAAAGAATATCCCAATCCTAATGATACAAAGCTCGGCCTAATATTTAATTTACCAAAATGCAATATTGATTTCTCGAATATCGTACATTCCAAAGCTTAATACGTCATTAGGGTAGCTCCCCATGGGCGGATAATGAATTTAGTCGTTTAGGCCGAGACTTGAACCCGTTTAGGCGCTAATTCGAACACCGTAATGCATTTTATGATGTTGCAAGATTATACGCTTTCGAACTCTTAGAAGTAACGAAATAAATATTATGTTAGTATATCAGTCTTAGAATTCATTTATTGTGAGGGTATTTTTTCCTTTGACAGTGAAAGGCATCTAGACAAATGCCTGATGATGAAAATATATGTCGCTTATAATGCGTAATATGTCCATGCCTCATTGCTAGTATATGACATGAATGTCAAGGTTCTTATGAAAAATTCTCATATCATTAGGAGAATCCGCTGGCTTGTAGCATTATGTAACAGAAATATAGAAGCGAACATGTAAGCCAATAGTGGGATATTTATTCATAAATTTATATAAGTATAAATACCACTTTATGTCAAAGTAGATTGCGGGTAGGAAGTAGTGGTGTTGTTTTCTGCTTTGTAGTTTTTTTGGTTTATACTTCATTTTATAAGCTATTTTTGGGTTGAATCACCTTTTATTTATTTAATAATAGCTACAAGACATGTGCTAATGTTGTACCTTTTACTGGGGCTGCAACATGTTGGAGAGATTACAGAATAAAGTCATCTATGTTAGAGGCTTAATATCCCGGCCTGAAGTTGGTGGTAGGATATTACGTATGCAAACGCTAGGAAATGCATCTGATTTTGTAAAGACTCAAAAAAATGTGTGCGTGTACTAGAGTACACTCGTAAGAAGTGAAGAAGTGAAACTTCTTTATGACGTTATTTTTCAAAAAACAATTTACTATGCAACTACTTTATGCAACTTTACAGAAATTGGTTAAATAAAGTTTATTGCCAATCCCTACTCCACTGGAGAAAGTATACTTCGAATCACGCGTGGTAGGGATAAGAACAAATATGGCGCGTAACGGAAAAATGTGACGCGTAACGAAAAAATGTTACACTATTTTTTTTCCAACCCCGATAAAGAAGTTTTACTTCAAAAAGTAGATCTCTACTTTTATCAACTTGACTGTATGTTTTTAATATGTTTGTCTGCGATTACTGTATGTATGTCTCAGCCAGTAATGAACAGATTTTGTTGGTTTTATTAGGTCGGTCACGATTCCTAGGTTGACTCATGGTATTAACTCGAGGAGTAGTTGAAGAAAGAATTGTCAAATCACAACGTGGCTCAGAAATTGGAGTTGGGTGTTTGTACTTTTGTTGCCCCCTGTTTTTTTATAGAAGAGGAGGCAAACGAGCTAGTGGGTCACCCGATATATATTATAAGCTGTTACCCGCGGCTTCAACCGCGATACATTGAGATGTAAGGTTTTTTATCTTTCAAGTTAGGTCAAACTGCACATGGTGTGTAAATTTGATTGAAATCGGCTCAGTAGTTTAGGAGTCCTTGCGGACAAACAACGCGACTCGTAATTTATATGTATAAAGAAAAATTACATGAAATTGCCTTGTCTAAGAGTTTGTAAGTGCATGCCGCAGAACATTTGGCGAGCAGCGTTCGCTCTTGGTAAATATTTACGTGTGACTCATGAAGCGGCGGACCGGGCACCTAAAATGTACCTTTCAACCTGATATAGATCTATATGAAAATATTTTTATTTTCTAAATATTTTAAGTATTTTGTATCCGTAACCTAGAAAAGGTAGATGTACAATTAGAACACCCACGATTAGCGAAAGGTAGCTTAGTCCACAATGTGATAGCTGGCAAACCTATCGCCAACTAAACACTTACCCCCGGGTAGGTTTGCTTTACTTGAAAAAATTTGGAAAAACACATTTTTAAGTTGACCTAACTGAAAATTTAACCCAGGATCTCATGTAGTCAATTCCGATTCTAGAGCAATAGATCACAGAGGCGCTAACGAATATATCTGCCAACTTATCAGACAATTCTTACATGAGACCATCTCAGAATTATAACACACCTTTTGAAAAAAGAACCATCAAAATCAGTTTGTTATTGGCAGAGTTTTCATATAACAAACAAAAAAAATCAAAACACAATCTCATTGAGAACTTTTTTCTTTTTTGTGTCGGTTAAAAATATAATAAACAAACGTAGTGACGAATTTGGAGTCTGTATTTTGCACATTTACTGCGTTTCAATTATTATATACTAGCTTCACCGGTGAACTTCGTTCCACCCGTTCATTTGTATTAGAAATATCAAAATGTTGTTTTTCCTAGGTTCCTCACAATCTAACGGTTCTTAGCTACCCTCCAATTTATTTTCTGTCAAATCAGTTCCGTCGTTCTTGATTTGTAAATAGTATGACTAACACGAATTTCTTTAATATATTTGTCTAGATTTGTACTATATTGTCTTTGTCTTACTATCAATTCGTCTACTAATATTCTTCAACGTACCTGTAACATCTATAGTGTTATAGGCCACGGTCGTCACTACCATCGGAGAGCAGTGTATTTGTTCGCTGACCTCACCCTCAAAAAATCGTTTTAGAAATAACAGCCAAATTTAACCCCCAAGCAACATTTTAGCTGCCCGCCAATAAAGGAAGGTAATGTTTATAAAGTTTTACAAGCTGGCGGCCATCGCGAGCGAGCCGTCCGTGTGTCTGTGTACACATAACGCCGAAATCTTTTCATTATTGCTCATTTGTGAGCTCTCTCCGTAAAAATAGCATTTCGTTTTATTTGCTATTGCAAAACTTAACACGTTCCGATGACTTTTTTAAAACATTTATAAGAGTAGCCTCTGTGGTCTAGCTGTCCAAGTGTTGGACTTGACTTCATGAGTCCCGGGTTCGAATCCCAGGTCGGGCAACATAAAGAAAATGTGGTATTTCCAATTTTCTAAAAAAAAATGTTGCCAGGGATTGGATATGTGCCCGGTTTATTAGAAAATTGAAAAAAGACATTTTTTTCTCTTTGTAGGCCCAACTGGGGATTGAACCCGGGGATTGAGGAAGTCAAGTTCAACATTGGGCCGCTAGATCACAAAGGCATTTTTAATTAAACTAGAGGTCGGCCATTTGTTGAAATTCGACCACAAATAATTTTAATATTATCTTGTTGATAAGAACACCATCTTCATTTCTCAAGACCCACTACTTTGTTTCCAAACTTTCTAGTGCGCCATCTGTGATCTTTTATCGATATCATCAATATATTTGTTTTTGTGTGTGTCAAATACATTGCAGTGTGGGCAATGTTTTATTTATAAATTTAATGTATTTTATAGGTTATATTATTGAAAAATATTAGCGTTCTGCACTTCTTCTACACATAAACTATAAGTGTGCCAAATTTTATGCTCCTGCGTTCGCGCAATTTTCGTAAAAAGGGATCCAAAGTTTTGGCATCACGTCTTAATATATATGTAGATAAAAAATGCAAAGTGAAAAAGATGCCCAATATTTAAAAAGCACTGATATAATTTACAATTAAATTGCTTAAAAATAAAATAAAATTGAGACGAATAAAAACAAAACTGGATAATAGCAACATTAGAATTGTTTTTAGCATGTGTTAAAATTGAAATCTATAAGAAATATTTGAATAATGACTAAAAATTTCAAGCAAGATAATGACTTAATTAAACAAATATGTTTGATGTCACACGAATGGAAGCCAGTTTTGATCTTTATCTTTTTTATCTTTCCTTAAATATGTTGTAATAAAATAAAAATAACTGGCAAAATTTACAAACTAAGCAGCCTATTTCAAATTAATAGATTAAAATGTATTTTTTAAAATTACTTTTCTTATTTTGTGTTATTTTTAAGTTGTTTGTGCGTATTTTTTGCATTTGCCTTTTTAGGGTTCCATAGACAAGTGTACGAAACCGAACAGTAATGAACGAACGGACCGAATGATTGTCCATCCATATATCACAAGCACTTGAATCGTAAATAGGACTACACAGATAAAACGTAGTAAGTATATGACCGGACTCTATGAACTACTTTATGTCTTTTATACATAATTAAAAAAATTAAGTTAAGAATATCAACGATTAAGTCTTTAAAATAACTAAAATTGGTGTCTGAAAAGGTTAATACTTAGTTTGTAAAGTGGTTAAATGTGTGTTATTTGAAATTGTAAATCAAAAGAATCAAAATTCTAAAAAGAATATCTTAGACTAGGTCTCAATAAGAAAATCACTGAAAAATGTTAAAAACTAGATATGGCCTGCAGTTTTTGAACTATAGCACATTTTTGAAACCCTTAAATATAGCTTTGTCATTTACAAATATTTAGGTACCTATTTATAAAAAGAAATTAGTTTTTGCTGGTGAAAAAATATTTTGGTATGTATTTTGGATAATTCTGTCTAATGTTTTGCTACTTTCACCGTCTTATTACTGAAAACGGAGTAAAGTACTCCAAGGTTCAACTTCGTATTTTAGTCTTTATTAGGTATAATGTTTACTGAATCTGAACTGAAGTTTTATGCTTCATAAGTCCATGTTTATTGAAGTGAAATAAAATGAAAATTATTTATTTGCGGAATATGTGTGTTAAAAGTTGTTTTAAAGATATTTACGAATACAACATATTCTACCACATTGTGGTGTGCAAATACTATTATAAAGCGTATTAATAAAGCAGCCAATGTTTAAAATAATAATCTGTGCCTTCTTTTACGGTACCCCTCACGGGGGAGCCCGATTCGCACTTGGCCACTTTATTTATGATTTGTCATAAGAATTCTAAAGAATGTGAATTAACTCCCAAAACGACGATTGCTTACGCTATTAAACATTACTTGACAGGTAGCAATTGATCGCTTTTGAATCGTTGATTGCTAAATTTTGCTTAACAGCTGTATGGGCGACTTTACTAAAACAAAGCTTTCAAAAACATGATTTGAGTTCAGAAGCTTATCTTCTATAAAACCTACCCCATGTTTTTCTGAAATATCTTTAACGTAAAGTCACATCTCTTTTATATTTTTTATGTGTGTGTGGGTTTGGAAGGTTCGAAATTATATGACATTTCAAACAGTAAATTCGGATTAAGATGATAATCTTATATTGTGATTTCGTGTGTATTGATGATATAATGAACAAACTCACTTGATAGTTCAGTTATTACTTTTATATTTATCGCCGTTTTGAATCGTGCGTGCGTGTGTGTGTGTTTTCGATCGTACCTGGGCGCGCATTTGTGTTTGTTTGAATGAAAAATACATAAAAGCGTAGCTGTATGTTGAGTCTGTACATTGAAGAAATTTGACATTACTGGAGTAACTGCATTAAGCATCTATGTACAAATTTTGTTTCTGAGTACAATAATTTAAGCGCAGTGTAACTGCAAAAGCTGTATATTTTAACTTTTTATTTAATAAGAACGATAATTTTAATTTAGTTAATTATTTTTTCAATATGGTGGCTAGCTATTACACTCGTTCTGACAGTTCTGACATCCCAGTCATAGGACGATGAAGTACTTTCAATATGCATCGTTTATATACTCTTTATCTTTTATTTAAAAAAGAACAGTGTGCCTATTTGCATTTTTGTTCGGTGATACCTTGTTATGTATAAATAATCTGCGTAGAAAAAATATTAATTCAGATTCATAGTAAATTACCTAGTGGTTCTAATCAAAGAAAAGTTAGTAGTTCTAATAAATTAATATTCACTAAATTTTTTTGGAAACAAAAATGTTCGGTTAATCAAAAATCACTGTAAATAACAAAGATGTTTACATTACTAGTGAAAAGATGGCAGTGGTGATGGCAATAAGGTCACTTAAAAATATGTTGTATCGAAATCCTTTTGCTGTAAGATCTTGTGCTATGTTACGTCATTAACATTGAATAAGATGAGAAATATTTGTGTAGGAATTGAAGTAGGTATATATTTATTTAAAAGTTAGTTTTGACCGATTCCTAAAAAGGAGGAATAATTTGACTGTACATTTTTATATGTGTTACCTCAAAACTTTTTGGCTGATAATTCAAATTTGATGATTCTTGTTAAAATAGTAGATTATCAATACTTCGGTTTTTTATAAATAGGTATAGTTATACGTTTCATTTGGTTTTTTTATTTTTTTTTTATTATGTTCCGGTCTGGAAGGTTGGGTAGCTGATAAGATTACACAATAATTTTATTTTGAATTTAACCTTAACATCTATGGTGTCTGTAGGCGACGGTTATATCTTATCATCAGGAGAGTCACGTGCTTGCTCGTTGTCTTATCTCATAATATAAAGTACACAATTTCACCAGCTAATCTAACCTCAATAACAGTATAAAATAGCAGCGAGCACAGACGTTGAAATATACGAATCTCTGTTATCAATTTCCGGCCGAATTTTCGCAAAACTTATCAGTAAGGGATCTTAAACGTTACAGTGGCAGTGGCAAACGAACCGAAGCTCGTTTATTGCATTCTACTTGGTAAAAATGCTAGCTTACATTTTATTTGCGTGTCTATTTGTGTCTATCTGTGGCATCATAACTCCTAAACCAATGGACAGATTTCGAAGTGGCTTTTCTCTGACATGATTAAGTTGTAACTAACATTACCGTCACGTTTTTCGGGTTACGAACAATTGTCTTTTTAACCGCGGATCTTTACCTATTTCCGTGCCCAATTACATCAAAATCAGTTCAGTTAATATCTGTGAAAGCCTAATAGTTAGTAGGCCTCTTTTACATTATATTAAACAAATATTTCTCCCAATTATAAATTAGCATTCCGAAATTATATAAAGATAAATTATTAAGTATCAGATGTCATAATAAAATGGCGATTATTGGGTAATTTATGACGGCTTCGCATTTTTATGGTTTTCGGAGGTGTCCGCAAGCAGATATTAGAATTGCGTATACAGGATGTTATTGATTTGTTAGGAAATATGAATCATCATTATACGAGTTCAATCTGAACGTATTTCTTCAGAAGTAAGTATCTTCACGCCAATATCCCCGAACGGGTAGGCAGAGGCACAACCAGGTCACCTACAACTAGCCAAAGATACCAAGACAAACAATGTGCTAGGTGGCAAGCCTATCTCCTACCGGGCACATATCCAATCCCGGACAACGTTATTTTTATTACAAAATTGAAAATACTTCTAATTTATTGCTGCCCGACCCGGGACCTTAAGAAGTCAAATCCGACACCTAGACACTAGACAGCTAGAGCACAGTGGCGATTTATAAAACGCAAAAAGTAGGCCTCATTTGGGTCTTAATTATTTTTACCGCTTAAACATCAATGCCTGTCAATGATATAGTCCGATTTGATTATATCCGATGAGCAAATTTACGCAAGAGACTTAGCACTCTGGCCTCAATTAATATCCTGAATTTTTAATAGCGACGTGTGTAAGCTGTTTTTAGGAAATCAGTGTGTTGAGTACGGTCTTGGGATGTATTCTCGGGTCGGGCAACTAATTTTTTAAAGAAAAAACTGTATTTTCCATGATATGTTAAGCGCCCGTTTGATTATGGTATTGCCACACATCACAATGAAGAACTAAGTTTTATATTCGGCTAATCGTGTGAGCGTCGGATAGAGGCACATTCATACCTACCTCTTCGGAAATAACGAGAAATTACATACATGTAAATTAGTTTTATTACAATATTAAAATCTGTTCTTACATAAACATATGACAAAATGCCATAAAAATGCATGTGACTTAACTTTTTCTAAAAAAGTTACTTTTTATCTCTAAATATATTTCTTTTTATTTATTACTGCACTAAAACAAAATATCTTTAATGTAATCGTAGTTGATTAAATATATATTTTTTGGTAAAATCGTAACAAATCCTACACAGCATCATTGGGTTGCCTGGAAGCGATCGTTTCCAGAAACAATTTATTAATTTCGCTTGTACCTACTTTCCACCACATGTTTTCGTATATACAACTCATATATTATTATAGACTTGATGATGCAGGTTACCTAGCTAAAATATAATAATAAAAATGTATTGTGACAAGTGATATTAATAAATTGTGTGAAAGAGATCGCTGACTTTGTGATAAGGCCGCCATTGTGTATCTAATAGTTTGTTTGATATTTATTGTTAATTTATTTATTGACTCCACTAAGCAAAATTACATTTCAACGATGAAATTGTCTATAAAATGTATTTGTATTTTTTCTATTTAATGAACAATAAACAGTTTTTGTGTTGTATAATTCAAAACTCTTTATTGTTCATTAAATAGAAAAAATACAAATACATTTTATTGTACTTTGTGTTGTGTAACTCAAAACTATTTGTCACAATGTCAAGTATAAATAAGAATATACTAGAAACACCCGCTTTTATTTATTATTATAAAGATAAAATAAATTTAATAGCACCAGACAAAACCTAGCCTAAGTAACGTAACTAAGAACTATGTCGATGATGTCGGCTTGAAAAAAAAACCCGCATCGAAATAGATCTATAATTTCAAAAGATGTATGTGCAAAGAAAGATACACACACATACAATTCTAAAAGTTTCAAAAATGTTTTGGCAAAGAAAGACGCACAGACATACAATTCTAACTTATAACACCCCTATTTTCCTGTCGGGTGTTTAAAAGACTAATTAATAAAAGTTTGCTCGTTTAAAAATTAATAGTAAGAGTAAGAACAAAGAATACAATCAAATGGAATAAATACTTTTTGTTTTTTAAGTCCATGGTAGAGAAATATATCAACCTGTACATTGAATGTATTTATTAGCGAAGTATTTAATCATTACGTATCGTACTAATTAAGGATAAATCTTAAATATTTAACTGTTGTTGATGTTGAATGTTAAGTATATTTTAATTTATTAACTTTAGCAATGAAAGTTTTACAAATTTAAAATAAACTAGTTGGAGCCCGCGGCTTCACCAGCGTAATACTAACACTAACATCCGAACGACGGGACCGATTTGGCTAATTCTTTTTTTATTGTATTTGTTATAACCAGGAGAAGGTTTTTATGAAAAGAAATACCGGGAAAGTTGCAGGGAAAATAAGGAAAATATTACTTCATTAATATATAAAAATAATCGCCTCCGTGGTCTAGATTCGGGAGCGTCGGACTTGACTTCTTGAGGTCTCGGGTTCGATCCCTAGGTCTGGCAACAACAATTTAAAATTGTACAATTTATAATTGTAAAAATAACGTTGCCCGGAATTGGATATGGGTCCGGTTGGCGATAGGCTTGCCACCTATCACATAGTGCGACTTTAGTGTCTTTGGGTAGTCGTGGGTGCCATGGTTGTGCCTCTGCATACCACATCGGTGATATGGGCGTGAAGATACTACTTTTACTTTTAATATTCTCGTTGGGTATGTCAGAAAAAGCATGAGAGTAGGATAAATGTGGTTGAAATGAGAGTGCTAAGGAAAATCTGTGGACACAGACGAAGTCGGGGGTAAATAGCTACTACACTTATTTCTAGATGTACAACTTATAAATACAGGTGTTTTTATTATTTATAGTACCTAAGCGATAATATTTGTATGAATTAAAGATTAGACACAAAAAACATGCAAATAAATAAAGTTTATTATAAAAACAAGGGGAAAATTAGCATAGGTATTATTTAAAAAAGAAGGCGCAACGTCTTTGAGATTTCTGAATTCCAATTTACTTATTACCTATATTTTAAATTGGATTTTCCTACGAGTGGACCAGAGTCTCTGTAGAATAGACCATCTGTCTTCCTGCCAAGCAACTCATCAGAGACTATCAACAGTAGCAACAACAAGACAGGTGATAGAGTGCCTCTAACTCGTCCAGTGACATGTTCCGATCCGGAGGGTAGGGTAGCCGGTAGACTTGCACAATTGACCTTACACCTCGGCCATAATAAAATAATGCACCTACCACCAGTACCTACGATTCCTCCATTTGTCTAAACCACTATTTTTCAAAGGGGGTGATAGGCGTTATCGTATATATACCTTGCGGACGTTGTAAGGCTAGAGGGAGGCGGTGAGGGTCCCACAAAAATCGGGGGCGCTGATGATTAAATCTTAAAATGTTAAAATTTGACTAAATTTTAAAATTCACTAAATTTATAATCCAGCTACCAAACAACATCTACATTATAAATTCATATTAAATGTATCCTATTTTGTTGCATAAATATAAAATAAAAATATGTGAGAGTATTTATAATGCTATTTACATGTTAAGATGTTTAACATATTAAATGTAAAAAATATATGTTTAACATATAAACATTTCAAATACTGAAAAATATTCGTATCTTCAAGTGTCGCAGGTAAGACTGAGATCCCCGCCTACGAAGACACGTATTAAAAACTAGCTGTACGATCATAACTTTGTTCGCGACTGTCTGCACTCTGAAGTAATCATTAAGCTTCGGCCTAATCTGAGCATCATGCAGGTGTGAAGCGGGAACGATTACAAAGAGAAGAGTAAGAAAAGTTTAGTTTTGAATACATGTATAATAATCCAGACGACACCAGTTGTTTTGGGCTTAAGTGCAAAAGAATGGGGGGTGCTACAAAATAACACTTGAAGTTATAAAGCTAAAGTTTGAGACATCTGGTCTAAACAATTTTAATCTATAGATACTTATATATGAAAAAGAAACGGAGTTTTGGCGCCATCGAGAGAAAAGATGGTCGAAGTTTTTTCATAATTATTGAATTTCGTGTTGATATTGAGTAAAATTAGTCAAGTTTGGTGGCATTTTGTACAATTTTGTTCAGTGAAAGAGCACAAATGAAATAATCATAAAAAAATTAGCGTATCGTGTATTTCCTTGTTGCCGCCAAATCTCATTACAGAGCTTGTGTAACGAGCCACCGCTTTACCCAAGAGCCTGACATGACTTTCTGACGACTTATGACTGATGACTGATTATAATTAATTGAAATTGATATAAAATTCGATGCAAATTTCTACTTGACTAATGGCTAAATACAAACGTGAAGGCCAAAATCTAAAGAAAGAAAGAAAAGAAAAAATGAATCCCCATTTCGCGTAGGTAGTCATCGCATCACGCCTGAACGGGTGGACCAATAATGCTTATTCTTTTTTTTGAGTTACCTATTGTTAGTTGAAGGTTTTTATGGAAATCAAGTTGGGGAAAATTAAAGGGAAAATAGGAAAAACGATGCTGTTAGTACTGTTAGTAGCTGTTGATGTCATAATTAATTTAATAAATTTAAGTCAAGTATAATTCGCGACCTGAGTACTTACCTAAAATGATGCGTCCAGATACCAATTTACAATTTTCATAAAATCGAGATTTAAGAGTAACCCCACTTAACTAACAAAGTATCTTCACGCTCATATCCGAGAAGGAGTAGGCAGAGGCATAACTAGGCCATCCACGACTAACCGAAGACATTAACTCCCACAAGACAAGACTATCGCCAACCGGGCACACATCCAATCCTAGGCGACGTTAATTTAATTAGAAAATTGAAAATATATATTTTCTAATGTTTATTGATGTTACCCGAACCCGGGATCTCAAGAAGTCAAAAAGTCGGACCGCTAGACCACAGAGGCGGTTAAACTAGCA
>NJDD01001121.1:9482-20376 GCA_002245505.1 Calephelis nemesis | reverse complement strand
AGCGATGCTAACGACTTCCCCGTGTTGGTCTGAGCTCCTTTACAGAATAGACCATCTGCCTTCCTGCCAGGCAGCTCGTAAAAAGCGAGCATAGGCTTACCGTCACTAACACCATGACATCTTACTAGGTGGTAGAGTTTTACAGCGACTCGCTCGGATTGGTACCACCACCTTATTAATTCCTGCCACCATAACGTCCAATGTTTGCCGTTGACGTGTTTCGGTTCGGAGGGTATGCTACTCGTTAAACTTACTTTTTTTCGAGGCCCAACATCCCGGTCTCACGTTGGCAACGCACCATTACCACCTTTGGTTTCTTTTGGCGACGTGAATTTCTTACCATCAGGAAATCCGTCTGCTTGTTTGCCTTCCATTATCATAAAAAAGTGAGCTTCAAAAGTAACCCCATATATTGTTAATATGTTGCGTTCGAATTATTTCCGTAACATTCCGAACGTGTGTGGCCAGCCTTAATCGCGTGTCAAGAATCTATTGAGATATTGAGGTCAGAGTTTTGTTATGGCCAAACATTTTTGAAAGTATCGCACAAAATTATGCCTTTGGCGTTATATTTTATGGGAGTAATTGTTTCCACTTTGAACAAAATCAATTAGCTTATCCAACTTTGAAGATGTCAAGCTTTTATTTTCAAGAGTTAGCTCTACATCCTTACTTTCTTTTCGTACGAAACTTAAATAATCTTGAACATATTTTTTTGCTAATCACAATCTCGAAATGAGTATACCTATTTAAATTATGCGCTTCGGGTATATTCGTCAAGCTTCGGAAATCCTAATGTATTTAAAGTCGTTTGTAAGTTATTAGTAATTAATAATAGGTAATTTTAGGTAATAATTTCGCTTAAATTTAGAATAGGTAAGCCAATTTAAGAAAAAAAGGTATAAAGTGTAAAAAGAGTAAAGCCGAAGCGCATAATTTAAATAGTAGTACCTACTGTACCTACTTAAATTTGGAATTAGGTCAGCCAATTTAAAAATAAAAGTCTAGAGTGTAAAAAGAGTAAAAAGTGTAAAGCCGAAGCGCGTAATTTAAATAGTAGTACTGTACCTATAAAAATATTACAATGACTAGGAATCAAACGCAAACTCATGTATCAGACATTTATATAACATGTCTGTAATAACCATTTTCACAATAAACGATTTTATGTTTGACATCGTACCAACAGATTGAAGTATAGTTTGATCAATGTATCAATAATTTGCGGATAGAACAAACTTAATGGAGTCGCTTTTACTAGATAGTATAAAACAAAGTCGCCTTCTCTGTCCCTATATCCCTTTGTGTGCTTAAATCTTCAAAACTACGTAAAGGAGTTTGATGCAGTTTTTTAATGGATAAAGTGATTGAAGAGGAATAAAGGAGGAAGGAGGTTTATGTGTATATTTTATACCCTTGCAAAAGCCGCTAGTTTCATATAAACCTAGCCGACCTGGCATACTATTTGCATGGAAAAAATAAAGTATTGGTTTTCTCATTTTTTCTGTAATTTTCCCGTGTTTTGTCATTATGAGAACCTTTTCCAGCCAATAACATACTACACAAAAAAATAATAATCAAAATTGGTCCATTCGTTCAGACGTGATGCGATGGCCAAGTGAAATGGAGAATCATTTCTATTGACATAGATTAATTAACTATTATTTTTCAGAGGTTTAATACTGTCAGAATCAGAATCAGAATAATCTTTATTCACATGAACCATACAAGTGGTATTTGTGCGCGTCGACATTTTTTAAACTACCGCCGGATCGGAATCGCGGCTTCACACTGAGAAGATCCGGCGAAAGAAACGCAGCGGGCTCATCTTCCAAATACTCTGAGACCGTATAATAGCCTTTTTGACATAATTTTGCTTTGATACATTTTTTAAACTTATTTATAGGTAGATCTCTAATATCTCTGTCGTCCTGCCTTACAGATCATAAGAGGTGAGAACAGGTTAAAACATATAGGTCATTACTTAAAAGACTACTGTACAGCAATTGGCCCAGATGAGGATCCACTGCCTTACCTATTCCAGACGCCATCATGACTCGCACGTCTCTAATATATATATATGTTGCCACCTATCCCACTTTGGTACTTTGTGTCTTCGGCTAGTGGGCCCTGGTTATGCCTCTCCCTACCTCCTCGGGGATATGTGCATGAAGATACTTTTTCTATAGGCCACGGTTGTCTCTAACTATCAGAAAAGCCATATGCTTGTTCGTTGACCTCTAATAAAAAAAACTATTTCCAACATAATTGGCTATGATCCAAAAACAGCTTGCCTGTTTGTATAAAATATACGTATTTCAATTAGCACCAACATAAAAATTGTGTATTAAACAATGAAATTAATAAACACTTTTTATACTTAATTTAAAATATAACAGCGGCTCTATGCATTTTTTAACATTTTTCCACTTAATTACATATTGGGTCGCGGCGGTCACTTTTCAGTCGATTTATTTCAATTCCACCATTTTAGTTTTCGATTCTCGATATTAAAACTTATTAAGAGTACGCTTTCCGTTTGGATGAATTTAGTCAGGTGGAATATGTGATGGATGAATTTGTATGTGGTGGTGGTTTTTTTAAAGTAGATATTTGAAGGCAAACAATCGGATGGATTTCGTGATGCTAATCGAAGGTGCTGTTCAAAAGAAGAATCAGAGGACTCTGGACTCTGTTAAGTGTTTTAAAAGCAGAGTTTAATCGTTACAATACCTTTATTAATTAACCGACTTGAAGGGGAGGGAATTCTCATTTCTAATATATTTCCGACTTAAAAGAGAAGGGGTCCTCCATTCAACTCCATTTTTTTGGTTTGTTACGCGATTACTCGGCCAATAAAAAACCGATTTTTAGGTTCATTTTTTAAAAAAAGGTCATAATTCTTAAGTGGTCCCGTATTAATTTTGTCATGATCCGACAGGTAGATTTTTAGTAGCATTGGAAGACAAACAAGCAGACAGATTTCCTGATGACACCAAAGGTGCTAATGGTGCGTTGCCAGCCAGAGGCCGGAATGTTAGGCCTCGAGCAAAAGTAAGTTTACCGGCTACCTTACCCTCCGAACCGGAACGCGTCATGACGTTATGGTGGCAGGAATAGGTAAGGCGGTGGTACCAATCCGGGTGAGTCGCTGCGAAACTCTACCACCTAGTCAGATGTCACGGTGTTAGTGACGCCAAGCCTATGCTCGCATTTTACGAGCTGCCTGGCACAGGAAGGCAGATGGTCTATTCTACAAAGGAGCCATGACCAACACAGGGAAAAACTTATATACTAACAACTAGTGACGAGTGGAATGTTGATAAAATGTTTATGGGACCATCTCAGAATCATCAGTGTAGTTCATTTTACAAATTCATACGTAATACAATAAAGAAAACTATGTTTGATTTCACTTACACATACTTATCTTTATGTCAAGTTCCTGGCGTGATAGGTAGAGTATTGAGTGCTAAAAGTCGCTTAACCCTGCCTACCTTTATCAATATTCATTACTCTTTTCATCCAAACATGTCAGTTTCGGAGACTCTTGACACCACCATTGGATAATACCCGAGCGATTTGATCGTGGATTATCAACCAATCTCTCTGGGTACCGTCAACCATCCACATATAATGCCATAATATGTCAAATGAGATATGATGATGACATGCAAGTTGTCCACAATGGTTTCCCGTCATCTCCTCGTAGATGAACATGTCAAATGACGTCATTAGGCGGGTATTCCACCTTGTGGCTGGCAACACAAAGATTGCGGTGACTCGGCCGAATTGAGAATAATTAAATATTTTCATAAAGCAACACTGAGATGCTCATAAATCATGGTTACGGTTTGTTTTCATTTTTATTTTTAAATGTTACGAATTTAAAAATATTAACTACCTACCTAGCACAAGCGTTTAAGTAATTTGCGTGCTTTGGGGTTAGATCAATTTGTGTGATTTATCTAGATGTATTTTTTTATTAAAGTAAAAGTAAAAGCCCAAATCCAGAAAGCGGACAAGCGGTACTCTCGACTAGCCGAAGACACTAATGCCCGATTTCACCAAGAGCCCCTATATTTAGGGGACCATTTAACGTTACTTACGGGACTGTTTCAATACAAAACCGTCCCCTAAAACACGTTAAAAGGTCCCCTAAATATAGGGGCTCTTGGTGAAATCGGGCATAAGTCCTTTAGTGTGAGTGTGTAGTGTGTTTCAATATGATTTATTTAAGGCAAGCTGTCCCGGCGATCTTCGTACCTCACCCCGCCCTCGATGTGTACTAATTTTTAATCTATTGTTATAAAATATTATGCTACTAGTTATTCAGTGATTCGGGGATGAGACGATCCGAACAAGTTAAAATCATGAAATATGTAGCAGTTGGTCTGAAGTTACATGTGTTGTATTATTAAACCCGACTTTTTTATGTATATACTATGTAGATATTATTTCTTGTATTATTTTTCTGAACAATGTAGTTTTTTCGTCTTAAAATAATTGAAAATTTACAAAAATCTGCTGTATACCATGAGCAGAGATCCGAGAAAGAGAGGTATTGAAAGAAAGTGTTTGTATTAAAATGAGAATGGGCATGCTTCACTGGTTCCGTTATATGGAAAGAATGGTAGATGAAAGTGATAGAAAGAGAAGATGAAAATGGTAGATGATCAAATCAAATAATTTTACTTGGATATATGATGAAAGATTGACAAAACAGATATAGAATACAAGTGTGGATGGATGTATTACATGATCAAATCGCTCGGGCGTTATCCGACGGTAGTGTTAAGAATCTTCGAAATCAGATTGTTTTTATATAAAGGGTTATGAACGTGGAGGAAGCCAGGTAAGTCTGCAAGAATCGTGAGATCTGGCACTTGATACTCTCTGCCTATCCCGTAAGGTACTTGGCATAAAGATAGGAATGAAGCATGAAGGTAAATATGACCTCATCACAAAAACCCAGTTTTTTTAATAAATATAATTTGGGTTGTTCCCTTGACGTGAAACAATGGAAACGTACAATTTATAAGGGGCGAATTTACATTATAACGATTTTAGTTAAAAACCCGGCTGATATAATAAAGACAATGGCTTATTCAGGCTGAATCTTAAACACTGAAATATTCATGTTTTGAAAGTAAAGGGTTGTATCGTGTCGTTATTAAAATATATTAAGTTTTTATACGTTGTCTGTTAGCTCACTCAGGGCCGTATTCAGGGATTTTTTTCCCATTGCGTATCTTCTTTTTTGAAAAGCTTGTACAACTATTTTTTTTTTGTGACAATGTCGCCTCTATGGTCTGGTGGTCCGGTGTCGGACTTGACTTCTTAAAGTCCCGGGTTCGATCACGGGTAGGGCAACAAATAAAAGAAAATGTGTAATTTCAATTTTCTTACAAAAGTAACGTTGCCCGACATTTGATATTTGTCCAGTTGTGTATAGGCTTGCCACCTATCACAATGTGGGACTTTGTATCTTTGGCTAGTCGTGGGTGTGCCTCTGCCTACTTCTACGGCGATATAGGCGTCTGATTTTTGTTTGTTACAATCCCCAGTTTTATAATCCTTTTTTTATTCTGTAAGAAGGCATACAAGCAAACAGATTTTCTGGTTATAAAAAATACAAGTCGCCCATATCTAGCATAAGACAGAAATGTTACTGTTTGTGAACTTTGAGAACCTGGAGCTAGAATCTTAGCTACTTGTGTTGGTTAACTAACCAGGTAACCTACGAAAATAGAACACAGTGATGATTTTGCTATATTTGATATTTTCCATCGTCGGCGCTTGGTAAAACTTCCAAATATTCATATTTTTAAAGAAAGAAACACTTGTACTGTTTTACTTATCACTTATAATTTATTACTTTGTAATTAATAGCCTGCCGGTTTCGCTTATACTATTATGATGCTGTATAACTACTTAAACTAGTAGTTTAATTTTTAGCCCTGATGATGCTGTATAAGCGAAACCGGCAGGCTATTAATTACAAAGTAATAAATTATAAGTGATGTAAAACAGTACAAGTGTTTCTTTCTTTAAAAAAAAAAGATGATATTGCTGGTCGAGAATGGTGCCAGAATCTCCACTTTCTCCTTGTTGGTCTGGGCTCCTTTGCAGAATAGACCATATGCATTACTGACAGGGAGCTTATAAAAGGCGAGAATAGGCTTACCGTCACTAACAACGTGACATCCTACAAGATGGTTGAGTTTCGCAGCGACTCATCCGGATTGTAAAACTACCTCACCTATTCCTGCTGCCATAACGTGAGTGCTTGCCGTTGACGTGTTCCGGGTCGGAGGGTAAGGTAGCCGGTAAACTTACTTTTGCTTGTTTGTCTTCCAATATGTCTTTAGCCGTCTAGAATTTCTTACCACCAGGAAATCCGTCTGCTTGTTTGCCTTCAAATATCATAAAATCAAGTTTAAATTACTTGAAAATTCCTCTAATTGGCTATTGAGTCTTCAAATTACTTTGCTACAAATATTATTTTTTTATCCGTGAGGTTTTTCGACTCTGTGGTATAGCGGTCTGGTGTTGTACTTGACTTCATATTAAGGTCCCGGGTACGATCTCACTTCGGCCAACGTAAAAAAATAGCTTTTCAGTTTTGTAGTAAAACGTTTCCCAAGATTGGATATGTGTACAGTTGGCGATAGACTTGCTTGTACCCCTGTCTACCTCTTCGGAGTAACGAGTATGAAGATACCATGTGCGTGAGCGTCAGGTGAGTCAGTGAGTGAATGAATGAAACGAGTTATTTGAATACATCGTCCAGTATGCAATTGAACATCTCTCTGTGACTCATGCTTAGTATAGATTCAAATAGGCTTATCTATTAGGTGGGCTGCCAGAAGGGGATCGTTGGATCCAGCGCCGCCGGGGCAGTGGAAGAGTGCCAAAGCGTCCCCACAGCCCCGGTACCTGGCGAAGGGGAGGACACCGTGGGGTTTTAGTGAGTAGGAGTCTCACATAACCCGCCACTTCCCCCGAAAGTGGCGGGTATCCATGATGGATTTCCCCACGTAAAAAAAAAAAAAGGCTTATCTATTGACGTTATTAGATCTAGGGTCTTAACGTGGCGCCTTTTAGCAACATTATTTTGTATGACACAATGTATCGCCTCTGTGGTCTAGCGGTCCAGGTATTGGACTTGACTTCATGAGGTCTCGGGTTCGATTCCCGGGCCGGGCTACATAAGAAACTGTTTTTTTTTTCAATTTTCTAATAAAAAAATGCACGGGATTGTATATGTGGTCGGTTGGCGATAGGTTTGCCATCTATCACATTGTGGGACTTAGTATCTGCGGCTAGTCGTAATAAGATTACTAACAACGGTTGCTCGTTTCCGACTATTGATTCTAAACATTTTTTGAAATTATTGGTAACGCTCCGTTACTTTTAAACATACTACGAATGGTTTAGCTGACGGATTACGTTTCGTTGATTATAGGAACCGGGCATAAGCGTACAAAATACTACCATCCGTAATCAAAACGACTCGTTTTTTGAATATAGGAACCGGGCATAAGTGTCAATACTAATAACCTGTCTAAGGTTAGAAGTTGTGCTATTCAAGATCAGTTGGCAGGTAACTGATGTTATTTTTCAATATTAACTAAAAATATCTAAGCAACAAATCTGTAGAAGGCCTATTGTTATTAGTAGATAGCTTATTAATTTTGGTCGAAAATCAGCCTTCTATTTGCTAAATTATCATGAGAACATGTATATAAATCATACTTAGTGCTAATCAGTTAAATCATATTCAATAAACGATTTTAATTATTTTAACGAATTATGAAGAACCGAAGAGGTTCAATGTTAAGCTCTATTTTTTTGTTATATTTATCAATTTCTCTTTCGCTAGGCAGTCCTGTAATAGCTATATTGATAACCGGACATAAATTTAAAATTGGCCTACTTCGAATAATTAGAGGAAATTAGGAGGGGGGAGTTGAATTTTTTTAAAGTAAATTTGCCCCTTTCTGGGGCCGGCTAAGACCTTTAGGCCATGCTGCCACGTCTTCCGTATTAATTATTTCGTCATTTATTTATTTAGTCACATGTCTTCCTTATTAATTATTCTTATACAGTCATTAGTAACTATTTACAAAGTCACGTCAGGGTTTTGAGTAAAGCAGTGGTCACTTTATACAAGCTCACTTTGCTAGATTTGGCAACAGCGAGGAAATTCACGATACACTAATATCTTCATGATCATTTCATTTGTGCACATTCACTGAACAAAACTAAACTAATTCCCACATAAATTAACTAATTTCACTCAATATAAACACGAAACTCAATAATTATGAAAAAATACCACCATCTTCATTCACGATGGCGCCAAAAACCTCTTTTTTTTAAGTTAATTAGACCCCTTTCTGGGGCCGACTAAGTCCTTTTAGCTATGCTGCCACGTACTCCGTATTAATTAATTTTTATACAGTCATTAGTCACATGTCTTCCATATTAATTATTCTTATACAGTATTAGTCACTATTTACAAAGTCACGTCAGGGTCTTGAGTAATGTGGTGATTACTTTACACAAGCTTACTTTGGGAAATTTGGCGGCAGCGAAAAAATTCACGATACACTCATTTCTTCATGGTTATTTCATTTGTGCACTTTCACTGAACAAAACTAAACTAATTCCCACCTAAATTAACTAATTTTACTCATAATTTACACTCAATTCAATCATTGTGAAAAAATTACGACCATCTTCATTCAAGATGGCGTCAAAACTCTCTGTCATTAGATAAAATTTTCGCTAGGCCTACACAAATTGAAAAATACTTTTCCTTTTTTTATTATTAATTAATTTGCCCCTTTCTGGGGCCGGCTAAGGCTACTTTTAGGCCTTGCTGCTATGTCTTCCGTATTATTTAATTTTTATTATCAGTCATTAGTCACTTTGTACAAAGTCTATCAGGGTCTTGAGTAAAACGGAGGTCACTTTACTCAAGTTTATTTTGTGATATTTGGCGGCAACGAGTAAAACACAGTACACTAATTTCTTCATAATTATTTTACCTGTGCACTTGAACTGAACAAAACTGAACTAATACCACCTAAATTAACCAATTTTACTTATAATTAAGACAAATTTAATTCATTACAAAAATCATACGTCCATCTTCTTTCACGATGGCGTCAAACTCCTTTTCGTTTGTAAATAAAAACGAAAAGGAGTTTTGGTGGAATTTGGATAAAATAAAATAAAAAATCTTAATTTTTTTTCTATGGCTTCTTGTGGGTAGTTTGCCAACCATATTGGAAAATCGTTAAAGTGTTAGGAAAGCATGTCTCATTTTCAAAAAGCATGAGTTGTTTTCAGAAATCATGAGTCTTAAACAAAGATTACCATCTGACTTCTTGGTACCAGAAATCTGTAAACGCAGTATACCAGCAGGGAGCAAACAGGTGGGGCTGGTTAAGGAGAAATGGGTGGTGTCAAAATGCATTTCTGGCGAAACCGTGGGGGTCGGAGATATTAAAATAAATATAAGATAGATTTCGTGTACCGTACGTCAACACGGAACATACATTGTTCCTGTTGGAGTGAAATATGAGGTCCAACGGGCTGTGATATGAATAGGGTTGTCACTTCATACAGTTTTGCGTTACGTTTTATATTGCGCTTATATAACGCGGTAGTAATACTGTTCAAGATGTTTTTTACCTATTGTGTAAGGCATGAATGAATACACTTTATTAAAAATAAACAATTACTATATTAGACACGATCACTTTTAAAATATTATAATATTAAACTTTAGGTACACATGTAATACTGTACAGTAGGTATTATAAGTGCAAACTCTATCGCGATGAAGGAAATCTCTGTCACGCCATGAAGGAGATCTCTACCGCTACAAAGGATTTTTTAAGTTGGACTGAATTACAGAAAATCGCAAAATTTGATCAAAATCGGTGTTTATTATTTCGATGTTTATCCGTGCATACGTCGTGTCACAATATTTACATTCATAGAAAGCAATATAGGAAATAGCAATTTTAATAGTAGTTGAAAACTAATAAAAATATTATTTATAAAAATTTTATTCATGTTTTTAAGTAATAGTTGTGGTACTTTTAATATGTTTTTGTTGTACAATAAAGAGTTATTATTTTTATTATTATTATATATGTTGACTACATGAGGTTACGAGTGAGATTTCTGGGTCGCAAATTTCAAAATGTGTTTTTAATTTTTTTTATTATAAAAATAACTTTCAGGGATAGATTGCGATAGTTTTCCCACCTATCACGTTATGAGACTAAGTAGTGCCTTAGGCTAATCGTGATACTTCTTCGATAATACAATCATAATGATTACTACTTTTGTATCTCCTACCCAACAGTATGAATTTCGATAAATGTGACAACCCTGACATGCTGTGGCCGCTACTTGGGTAGAGTCAGAACAGCTTTTTTTGTTTTTGGCAAATATATTTTATGCCTTTTTACATTCTTATCTGCGTTGCGCTTTTTATTATTATATATAACAGTGTTAATGTTTTCGTGTTACAAGAATGCGTCTTTAAATCCCAATCTTGTGATTATTAGTCAAATAATTAATTAAAGTATTTTACTGAAACTGACATATTTCAGTTTGTTTTGATAGCAATAATAAAAAAGCCAAATTAACACTTTATGAGAAATTAGCTCATTGTGACATTTAGTATTAATCGCTTCTTAATATATAGAAAAGTTTTGTGAATTTCATTTAGAAGTAAGTTAGTATATTCACGCCCATATCTCCGAAGAGCTAGGAAGGGGCACAACCATGGCACCCACGACTAGCCGAAGACTAAGTCCCACAATGTGATGGGTGGCAAGTCTATCGCCAACCGGGCACATATCCAATC
>NJDD01001120.1:0-16118 GCA_002245505.1 Calephelis nemesis | reverse complement strand
TACCCACCGTACCGACCGTACCCGCCGCGCCTATCGTGCCCACTGTACTATCGGTTAGTTGTTTTTATTCGTATAGTGATATTGTATTACATAAGTTCATTCATTAATTCTTTCAAGAAAGAAAAAAATCGCTTTAGACAGAATTTAAACCTGCACCCGACTTAAGTCGACGAATGCTCGAACCATTTTAGCTACTGAGGATTCAAGTGGAAAAACTTTTATTTGCTTCTACCATTAACGCTGGTAGTTATGTCCTATAAATACACAGTTATGAGTTCCTTTCTTTTTTTGTAACAAGTTTTAGTAAAACTAAAAGTAATAAGTCGTCATGAATTGATCATGTCATGGTCTCAGGTAAAGCGGTGACTACTTATATAAGCTCATCAAGTAAGCTTTCGTCATTTTCCTTCATATATAATTTATTGAAAAAAACGATCAACAATGTTTATTCAATTATTTTTGTACATTGTCATAGTGCGATCGGTGCCTCTTTAAAATACTGAACATATAATTTAAGCTAGTATAATTGCAAAAAAACCGTCTTCGATTTCAATAATGATATCATCTGAGTAGATAAAAATTGAGTCTCTCGATTTAACTGGGATTCCATAATCAGATACAGACTTGGTAATTGACAGGGGGTCCCCCTGTAGGTACCTCGAAAGTACACTCTTACAATTACAAAAATCCTTTTTGAAATCGGATCAGAAATGACGGAGCAAATGATTTTTTTTTAGTTATGTTTGATCAAAAAAATATTTATCTTTTTCAGGAATCAACGAAAGTTTCGCCTTTTCCAGGTAAATAAAATTTCGTTCCATACTGTATAGTATCTATTCGAAAGCACGTTTAGTTTTTTTTCTGAGATTCACATTATTATTTTACTACTACACGGCTGCAGTATGTCCTCGAGACTGATATGGGCTACTTTTTATCTCAATAGTTTTATATCACGGACGATGCTACCAGCAATAACTGGAAAACGATAAAAATAACATAAAATAATTTATTTTATTTGCAGATACCCCATCGACTAGTCGCAGCTCCTCGTGACAGGAGGTATTCGTGTAAACCATCGGTTCCCAATCTTAGGCCGCGGTAGATCCAAAAACACCCTTGTAAAAATGAATTTTCACATTCTTAGGGGATTGTGGATGCTAAAATTTGAGGAACTGTAGACGAAATTAGATAGCAAAAATTGATAAATAATAAATAAGAATTATACATTAAAATAATTATATAAAAATTGTAAAGTAAATAATAAATATACAATGGAATATATTATAATAAGCGACGTATTGTAGTGTTCGTTAAGCTAGAAAAACTAGCCTTACGTTTCTAACCTCTTGTCTAAGGATTCTCTAATTTTTATTTACCCTTAAAAATATTTATCCAGATTATACCGAAATTTACCCTATTAATAGTAATTGTATTTATTATATCATCATAATAACTAAAAGTAAACTAAAATTAATACAATATTATTATTTAAAAAAATATACAATGAAATTCATGAAAAATTGTTTATTTTCAAAGTCTCAATTATTAATACTTTTTTGAGTACTTTATTTTTTTTGTATAAAACGCGATCTTTAGTGAGAATTGAAATGCACAGTTTGAGGACTAGGCTGTGCTGCCCTGCTGTTGGTTATTTTCATTATTTTTTATTAGCACGTATTTTTGTTGATTCGTTATTTTGCAAACGAATTGATGTATTATCAGGCAGGGGCTTAAGTCTGTACATATACGTAATTTTGATTTATATAAGAAAGATTATGGCTTAATGTCCCGCCTATTAAATAGCAAAGCACCAGTATTATCTATGGTGTCTGTAGACGTAGCTTGTCTCGTACCATCATAGTGGTCAGCTTGTTCGTTATCTTATTATTAAAATAAGCCGTATGAAAAAGAGGCAGTATTTGGCTAACTACAAAGGCTACTTAAAACCGAGCTTAACGAACACCAGAACACTATGAAATATATTATGCTATGTATGTATTGTTTTTTATACAATCGACTTAAACATTTTCGTAAAAATGTTGTTGAATTACCGTTGTATGCAAATTCACAACTAAAATTATTTATAAGAATTTTTTCTCAAAATTGAAGTATTTATTTCTACTTTTTAGTAAATTGCCTCAGGGTCCGCTTAAAGTCCTGGACAACTGCCAAATTTTCATATCAATTCCATGTTTGCACGTCAATCAGAAAAAAAATGCACAAGTCTAGAAGAGTTTAAAGATCGATGTACTCATATAGTTCAAGTTAAGAATAAATTACTTAATCCTAACAGTATTGAATATAGATTCTGTAAGAGCCATTGAATATAATTAAAATTTAGCCAGCGATTTGGTCCTTCGAGCCGGATATTCGGAACGGGTCATTGAGATACCGCTGTATGAGCATATTTTATTATGCTCACTTATATCTAATGTTTAATAATCCTTAAAAATATACTAAGCGCGTATATCACCCGAAATTACTCGAAGCAACGTACGCCTCGATAAGGCATGTTTAAAACACAATACTTACTCAATTATTAAAATATTGACTCCAATAGGTTGCTTGACAGAGATTTTTAAGTTTAAAACCAAATTTACAAGGTAGTCCATTTTTTGTGAAGTGTCAATTTTATAAAAAAATGTTATGGGCTTCAGGTTTATTTATATTTTATATTATAGTTTTGGTTTAACATATTTTCGCCATAAAGAGAAATTTTCAATATACATACATATTGATATGTAAATATTTGGCAGTTTTCAGCCTTAAGTCCACATATAACTACAGAGTGTTAAAAAGATAAAAGTGGATATAAAAATGTAAAATTATTGCGAAAAGGAATGCATCTATTATAAAAAAATGCTCAAAGGGTTGTAGATTTTTATTTGTTTAGGTATTTTTTTTAACACAGCTGCATCTTTGTATAAGTGCAAATATAATTTGAAAATTATCCAATCAATACTTAGGAGAGAAATTTCGCCTTAGATAGGATTTCACCCCGCGACTTTCCTTAACTCAACTTTGGTCGAAGCCATCACGAATTACGTCCGTAAGTCGTAATTTGTTTCTTTACCTGCGCCCTCACCATAAGTTTAAGACTTGTAAGGTTTACTATACTCGCTACCGACTCTGTAAATTATTTGTATGAAAACTTTGAACAGCGCCTCTATTGGTAACTAAGAGAAAGCACATTTTTAGACCAAAAGTATAGATTACGATACGTAACTTACCAAACGTAATCTATAACAACTCATGGTAAAGGCTCTGTATTCTGTTTGGTGTAACACTTTTAAATAAATTTATCGTTGCAGATGTAATTTATATTATTAAAAAAATACACTTTTCTATTAAGATTTGATTTAACACTTTTTCAGTGGTAAGATTAAATTTTAACATACATAAAAAATAAAAGTATTTGTAAATCAAAAAATGTATGTATCTTACTAAAAATGTGTAACACGTCTGCTCGTTAGGATGGTCCAGTAGAGAGTATTGACTTTAAACATTAAAATATTCATAATATTTCAAGAGTTCTCTTGAAAAATGAGACAAAGAAGGCAAAAGTTCTGAAACAGATATATATTTTTTCGTGCTTAAAATAAGTTTGTACAAGTTTTCAAAAATACAAATTGTCCCTAGCTTGGGCTTTAAAACTAATTTAAGACTTTTATAAATTTATGCTAAGTACAGGAAAAGTTTTAAAATTAAAATGTCCTTTTAGATGTTCACCAAATATTATTTGTCAAATGCTTAAATATAAATACTCTTTAAATCAATAGGAATTCTGCGTGACATCTATTGGATATAGCATATTTTCGAAGTTAATGCTGAATCCAGTTTGATAAAATCGTCTGTTTAGAAATAGACGGAAAAATGAAATTGTATTTTTAGACATATGTATATTCGTCTATTTGTTAAACATAATATATTTATTTTTATATGAAATTTCGTTAATTAATTATTTTCGTTAATAAAAAATAAAATAAAACTGTAATTTTTGACATTGCTTAAATAAAATGTATTAAAAACTCGCTGGGTTGACTATTTGTGTCAAATCAAGCTGAACTAATAGTTTAGTATAGTTAAAAAATTGTAGAAAAAATGTCAAAATCGAAAAAGAGGAGAAATCTGTAAAATCCAAAATTTGAAATAAATGCTTAAATAAATTAATTTTTCTTTGCCATGTCAATTTTACATATTTCATTTCCCACTTAAAAATAAAATACAATTAAAAAATATTGAAGCTGTTTGTTAAATAAACATATTTATTTCATTATTTTTAAGGTCCATAAATATAATATTATTTTTGAACATTGATAATGGTTACAAAAATACCTTGTGTATAGTTTTCAATTAAAATCCAACTCCTAATAGTTCTGAGCATGTCGTAACATTTCGTTATTAAAAATCTGCAATTATGTTTTATTAAAATCGGTACAGCAGCAATTTTACCCGCAATCATAATTGCTAGTTGCTTGTCATAGATATTTTGCAGTTGTGAAATATGTTAAAAATAAAATGTTTCGAAAAAACAAATTTCCGCAATGATATATTTATCACCAGGTTTTTTTGCAACACCACTTCAAGTCGTAGCGCGATATTATATTGTATATAGTCTGTAGGGTTACTCTGGAATCTCGATATCATGCGAATTGGATATTGCAATCGTATGTGTAATTTTAGGTACGAACACAGTACTAGCAGATTCTTAACATTTAGTTGCAAATAAAGAATCCGATACAATAATTTATTGTTTACTATTAACTAATTGTTAATGATTAAACAGTATTGTATTCAAGAGTCCCTAAAATGACATACCTACTCGATTCTAATTTCCGACATTGCATGAATCGAGGTTCGAGAGTAGCCCTACTGGTCTTTGAATTTGGCAGGCAGTCAGTTTGAAAAATCGTTTTTTTTTTCAAATTTGACAGTTCCAGAGATTTAATTTTATTATATTTACATGTATTTATGGTGCTGCGGGATGCACACACGTCTGTTTAAAAGGACGTTTTTTTAAATTTTACAAGTACAATATGCACTCTTTTATTTATTAAATACACATAATTTGAATAAAACTTCGCGCATTTTATTTTGTGGAGCTCGAAGTACGAGTACATAGATGGCCTAGTCTGACTTGCTTTTGTTTTCTGTATACTATTCGTATTGAATATAAATTGAAATCCCTCCAGCAGACCACCAAATTTAAATGAGACCACATGAGAAGCAAATAACTATTATACAGAATTAATATATCTAGAAAATTTCTAAATTAAGGCAAACAAAAACGCCCCATTTTATTTGAGTTCATTTTTTTCGGAGGTTAATACTTTTTGTTTATAAGTTTTTAAACAGATTCGAAACCATGTAAATGTACGGCAAGAAGAAAGCGCGGAACCCAAGAAGCCAAATATGCTTTTATAGATTATTTCAATAATATGACCAAGGGTCTTTTTTAGTCCTTAAGTTTCCACTAAGAAGTAGTATTATTTTAATGATAATTTCCAAAAGATAGTCTTGTACAAAATAATACTGCTATAAGACATCAAAACTACTACTAGCTACGTATAGAATGCGCAAAGTATAAATCCTTATATTATTTTTGTTTCAAATGTTATAAATATAGTAATTTATATAACTTGTAAAACAAATATTTATTTTCGTTGTTATCTCGATGTATTGAATACTAATTATTGGTTAAATTAAAGTTTATATTTTACTAATCGTTGTATATTTTTTTTGAGATAAGACAGCGAACAAACATACGACTGCAAGTCCTAGACTACCTTACCTTCTGAACCGCAACACGATATTACTAAACACTATCATTATGACAGCATTCTACCACCACTGGTATAACTGGTAAATGCTCGCCTCTTACGAGCTGACAGGCAGTTAGGCAGATGGTCTATTCCACATAGGGGATTCGGTTCGGATTCCGTTATTGAATGGCCGAATAAGATGTACCAAGAGAAAGATTTCAACAAGGTACATCGGCATGTCGATAATAATATTGTAACGTTTGGTTGTTCGGTTTTTTGGTTTAATAACGGACACGTTAAACTAGAAATAAAAAAGGTGTGTGTGCGATTAACACACGATAGAAGTGGAACTTCAGTAAATCGATAAAAGAATGAGATGATTATATATTTGTATCTCGTACCTGCAAAATAATGAGATGAATATATATTTGCGTCTCTTACCTGTCGTTTTTCCGTTGCACCTGTTTTGAAATCACGATTCTAAAGAAGTTTCACTTCAAAAACACGCGAAAATTTTTGTTGCCCCTAAAACTACAAAGAAATACGAAGATTTAAAAAAGAGTTCATAGATATCTTTAGTTCATAGACAACTTAATTTTAGCAAGCTACCTGTATAATTCTGTATCGCTAGAATTCTGTAGAATTATATTACTCTCATAGATTATGGATATTGTCATAGAAATAGGAATCTAAAAAGAAGTGTTCTAAGAAGTGTTTAACGTTCTATAGCAAATTTAGTTGTATAAATACCGTCGGAATCGACATATAACTTAACAACATCTCTTTGTCTCTTTTAACAATAATGTTGATATTATCTACGCCGAAAGAGATAACGATATTTTTTCTATGCTAATTTTGTTCTCGATTTAAAATGACGTCATGACAGTTCTCATGTTTGCCGCTCCTTTATCTGAGGTTTGCCGAGAATCCATATTTAGTGTTCAATTTTTATAGTGATGTACTATTACAATTGTCGAAATTTTATTTTACGTTCCCAGAAAAGAATATTTGGGCAAGATAAGAATTGTCATTGAAAATATCAATCACAGTCTAGTTTAATAAGAATTCTTTCAAGTGCTCACTTAAAAGTATAGAAAGTGGTTTGAATGTAATCTGATCATTTTTTTGTAATTATAATGAATCTTGTAATAAATATAAAGAGTTAACTTATATAAAGAATATAAACATATTTGCACGCCACAATGTAAAAAAAGTGCTTCCGAAAAGTAAACAAATATTATTTCTTTCGTTTAATTACATTTCCCTGTTTAGCTATAAGCCAATTGAGTAGCACAGATAGTAAAGTGATAGTAGCGATTTCTTTCGGTAGGTAAATAATAATTCTTATCTATTTGCCTGAACTTGACTGTCAATTGTCACTAATAGATCATGTATCGATATCGATACTATTATACTTTTTCTGGACAGACTTATAATGTCAAAATGGCAGGCTTTTTGCAGGTATTTCATGTCCATATACTTAGAGGTCAATGGATATTGTACATTTACCACAGACTAGCAAGAGAATTGATACCTCTTGCTAAAGAGTATTTTTATTCCTTGACTGACACTGACAATCCATGCAAAATCCATGGTTTATCACCTCTTGTTAAAGAGTATTTATATTCTTTGTTTATCACCATATCACCAACAATAAAGCAAAAAAATTTAGCGTTATTTCAAATATAAATGTTGTAGTAATGTGTGCATTTCTCCAGGCGTCTGATAAAATAATACCCACAGATTATATTCCTAAATCATAACTCATCGAAACCAAAATAACAAAGGAACAATTGCCACAATAGAAATTAGACGGTAGCCATGGACCTAAGAAATTAACGATGACCATTTTCGTTGATGATTGAAGAAGACTAGAAGAAATGAGATTAAAATCAAAACTTAGACATCAAGCGCCGAAGTTCGGAAAGCCTCAACTTTTAGTGTACTCACATACCGTAGTTCAAAGTGTAGGGGTTACTGCTAGCTCTATACTTTTTCTATTGTTAATCATTTATTATAGCTATGCCTTCTTACGTGTAGTAAAACCGTCATTGAATGAGTACAGATGTTAGAGTTACAGAGATATGAATCTTTTAATTTCAAAAGCCTTTCCTAAAATTACTAGTTTTTTTTTATTGTAATCAATCAAAACAACGGTTATACCTTATGAGAGTTAGTAAACCAACATTAAAACTATACAAGTTTTTTTTTTATAGAAGAGAAGGCAAACGAGCAAGTGGGTCACCTGATGGACAGTGATCACCACGACCCACGGACATCCGCAACATCAGGAGTATCACAGATGCGTTGCCGACCTGATAGGAATGAGTACGCTCTTTTCTTGAAGGTTCCTAAGTCATAATCGTTTGGGAATACCGGCCTCGGTAACTGATTCCACAAATGATCTGAACCACCCACCCAGCATTTTGGCAGCAGTTTGGCAGGAAAAACTCACTTAGTATATATTTTTATTTCAGATCTTCACGTAGATTTTGTTAGCTGGGAAAATATATTTGTTAAACAATTAAAACATGTACGTTATTCGCTAACAAATGTTCTCTCCCTAAAACTATGATTCAGGAACGCGTCGCACACAGCTAGTTCAAAATAAGTACTAAAAACACTTAGGTACAAACTTAAAAATCAATGGGGATATCACCAACCCAATTTTTAAACAATTACGATCACATCTGAGTTTTTGGATACCTAGTTGATACCCAGTCTTAACTAGCACTATTTTTTTTAACCAAATACAAAGTTCTTACTGTACAGTGTAATAACTTTTTTTGAGTCCCTGTTACTCGAACATAGAATTATTCATTCAATTATTCTTACTGTGCCAGAGTGCGGCATGGGTAGTGATTCACTCCAGCGTCAAGAGGGCCTTTTGATTTTATTGATTGAAAGTGGAGGATAAAAATAAAAACTAACGAAACAATTACAGACAGTTGAACATACTCGGTCGCATCAGACATTGATAGTGTTTATGCCTAAATGTTGAATTATCTTGAAGTTGAAATCCCGAAATGTAGGATTTCCCAAAATGATAATTTTTTTAATTTCACAAAATGTATAGAAAGCAAATACCTATAATAACAAACTTATAGTAGAAGTACTAATAGTAGTTTAAGTTTTAGCCCTGATGATAAGCGAAACCGGTAGGCTATTCAAAAAAATAATAAATTATAAGTGATACGATACGTGAACAGTACAAGTGTATCATCTATATATTAATACGTGATGCCAACATTTGGACTACTTTTTACGTAAATGGCACTAACGCAGGAGCATAAAGTTTGGCATACTTACAGTTTACGTGTAGGAGAAGTGCAGAACGCTAATATTTTTCATCACAATGCTATAAAATACATTAAATCAATAAATAAAACATTACCCATACTACCATGCAATTGACACACACAAACAAATATACTATAAACTAAAGTAACGATAAACTAAAGTATTAAATAAAAATAACTACGTTAATAAAAATCGACTTTAAAAGTAAAAAATAAAAAAGATTGAATATTAAGTAGGTATATTATACTACCTATTATTTAAATGTGCCACTTAGTAATAAATATAACCCCAAGAAGAATAGGAAGACAAGGAATATACTGTCCGATAAAAAATATGCATCATTATTGAATCAACTCCAGAGAAAAATAATATCCCCAATAAATTTTCTCATAAAAAATAGTCTAATTAGATTAAAATTTGGTTTTTAATAATTTTTATTTTTCTGTAACAATTTGTTGGTCCGAAAGTCAAAAAAACTACTTTATATAATTTTTAATCTATCCAAATCCCGTGAAAGCTACAAAATTCTGCAAGTTTAACGTGTTAAGAATCCAACTTTATGAAATTCAACTTTACATGAAATCAACTTTTTGGGAACTGATCATTCAACATGTTGGGAATTCATCTTTATGAGATTCAACATATACGAAATTCAACATATACGAAATTCAACTTAACGCGAAATCAAGCTGATGGTCCTAAAGGAAAATTTTTTCTACGTATTTTTCCAAGATAAAAAGTATCCCATTTTATGCCCAGGATAATAATCGGTTCGATTTCGAAATCGAACCGTTAGTTTTCACGTGATGCCTGAACATACAGACAGACAGACAAATTTTTTTAATCACATATTTGAGTTTGGTATCGATCCAGTAACACCAAAGTGTGCTATTTATTTTTTCAATATTTTCAATGTACAGAATTGACCCTTCTACAGATTTGTTACATGTATAGATAAGTCTCCAATGACGAAACGAAAGACAGACAGCTTGTAATGGCTGTTGAATATAGATAACTTGTATTTTGACATATTATGTGTGTGTTTTCGCAAACAAAATAAAATACCAAAAAGCACTGAGTATATAATGGTAGTTTATTCAAAAACAAGCGACGCACTGGCGTACGAGACGGAGGAGTCCTGCGGGTTCATACATTGGGAGGATTGAGCGTACTTCAGGAACTTCATCGTCATCCGCGGAGAGTTCGACTGACTTTGTAACTTCTTTATGGCCTGGAAATAATACACAAGTTTTATTTACTTAGCACAAATTACGCCCATCAATAAAAACAATAATTGAGGTTCAGATTGATTTGATTAACAGAGCTTAACGTTTAAATAGCCCTACAATTATTGTCCTAGCCTTGCCGCGGCATAAGGAAATATTACCCGCGGTTAATTTAGGGTCCCATGAAAATTAATTGGACCAGGACCCCTTGAAGTGGCGGCCGTAAGGCCTGCAGAGAAGAGATGTAAACTTTATCATTTTGCCCCACCTTTCATGGGTCGCAACTAGTACGGGAATGCTTGTTGCCACTGAGACCCCAAAGTGGTACGCTTCGTGTGTCCACTCACAACTTCTGATGATATGCGACCCCTGTTGAGTAGGTTTGCGTGACGAGAATTGAGAAATCAAGCTCCGCCGGTTCATTGGATATGTGCGAACGAATACACACAAAAATAATTGTGTGCGTGTACTAGCGTACACTCATAAGAAGTGAAACTTTAAAGTGACGTTATTTTTCAAAAAATAATTTACTATATGCAATTTTACATAAATTGGTTAAATAGAGTTAAATTAGATAAAGTGTAATAAAAGACTTTTATTATCATGGTCACTTCAAAAAGTCTCGGTACCTAGCTCAGGAGGACGCGTGGTTTTAGACGGTACGAGTTCGCCATAACCCGCAACTTTTCCCGAAAGTTGGGAATATCCAGAGCATTTCCACTTGTTAAGAAAAAAATAAAATAGACTTAGTGCTTTCAGATATATAAAAAAAAATTGGTTCAAAAGGGGTACAGTTGTGTTTTAGAATTATGCTATCTTTATTCCACCAAAGAAAAACAAAAGAGATGGAATATTTTACACATGTGAAATTAGTCAAAACAAAAAAAATCAACGGCTTTTAATCACAATATTCCGAAGTATAGATTAAAGGTCTGTAGAAAAACCATGTACAAGCGACGTCAACAAAACACAAAGCTATTTATTTTTTATGCATTAAAAGAACAAAAAGATATTTAAAAACAAGTTTATTAATTTAAGAAGACATTTGGACTGTTGAACTTATATTTTGTTTTAGAAATTTTACTAAACTAAACTAGATGATACATAGTTTAAATAAAAAAAAGTAGTAACAAAGACATTAATTAAATAATAAATTACTCACCTGCAACAATACGCTGATAGGATGTCTACCGCATATGGTGTTGCCATATTTGTTCAAATATTCCGTAAACGCCCTGGGGTCCATTTTTTCTATGATATCCATACCCTGATGTAAAAAATGACATTTAAAAAACAAATAACTAGGCAGTGGATGACCAATCACTTGTAAGTGATAAGAGCTTTATATTTGTAAGTATCAAATCTAAATAAAACACAAGCTGTTGCCTGCGACTTCACACATGCGTTGAAATGACTTTTCGTTGTGAGTGATTGAAATTAATGATTTTCCCGCAAATAATGGCATACTTAATTTTTAGCAAAACCATAAGCTCATACTACTAAAGCAACAGCTGAAGATGCCGGGATGAAAAATTCAGCTATCGCCGGATGTCAGAATACTACAGAGTTTGTCGTTACAAGCTGACACCCACTGTCAATATGATAGCTGAAACTGTGGGATTTGCTCATTGACCTCGTAAGTATATGGATATAAAATACCTACGAAAAAAGCTTGCCGTTGGCTACTAAATATGACTGCCATTTTGACATTTTATAAGGCTGTCCAGAAAAAGTAGATAATCGATATCGATACAATATAATCTATTAGTGACGATTGATGAAATGAAATTGCAACTACCAACTTACTTACTTAATGCTACTCAATTGACTTACAAATAGGGAAATTTAATTACCTAAACTAAAAAAAGAATATCTATTTACTTTTCACGGGCCATTTTTTTTACATTGTGGAGTGGAAATTTATTTATTCTCTATATAAGTTAACTCTTTATAAATATTCATTATTATTACAAAAAAAAATGATGAAACTACACTCAAACCACTTTCTTTACTTATAAGTGAGCACTTAAAAGAATTCTTATTACGCTAGACTGTAATTGATATTTTCAGTGGCAATGGTATACATTATTATCTTGTCAAAATATTCTTTTCCGGGAGCGTAAAATAAAATATCGACAATTGTAATATTACATACATCACTATAAAATTAAACACTTAATATGTCATTCTTGGCAAGCATGAGAACTGTCATGACGTCGTCGACGTCATGGACGATGTCATGACAGTTCTTAAATCGACGCCGAAATGAGCATAGACAAAAATGTCGTTATTTCTATCGGCGTACATAATATAAACATTTGTTAAAAAGAGACAAAGAGATGTTGTTAAGTTATATGTCGATTCGAACAGTATTTTTATAACTAAATTTGCTATAGAAAATTGTTGTGTGTAAAACACTTCTTTATACCTATTTTCCTATTTCTATAGATTTGCTTATTCGGTCGTAACCAACTATCACTGACTGTGAAAGTGACAGCTAAAGCTGTCGAGAAGGAAAATTTGGCCATCGTCGTCTGTCAGAGTGGCGTATTCAGATATCATCGGCTGTCGAAGTGACAGCTGCAGCTGTCAGATTTCCAAAATCAGTAGGGACCAGCTGTCATTCACTGCCGAAGTGACAGCTAAAGCTATCAAGGAAAATTCAGCTATCATCGGCTGTCGAAGTGACAACTACAGGTGTCAGATTCCCGAAATCGGTCGTCACCAGGTCACGTAGTTTTTATCCCAAAAAAATGTTCCTGTGGGACCATTAATCACGCGGGCAACGCCGCTGACAGCAGCTAGTAACATTATAAATGCGAACGACTGTGAGAATGGAGAGATTTTTGTTACTCCTTTACGCACAAAGTACTCGATGGATTTAGATGGAACTTTACAGGAATATAGTTCATACATCAGAATAACATACATATAGGCTACAACTTATACGAAAAACATATAAATTGGTACGCAGGCAAAGCTGCGAGTGGAAACTAGTCCTGTAATATTCCTACCTGTTTGTCAAGCCACTCGATGCTCTGATGTATGTGGCCCCGGGTCTGGTCTCGCCAGGTGTACCGGAACCGGGACCCCCAATGGCAGAAGTCCGATGACACAACCACGAGGTTCTGGGGGTCCGCCAGGTACGGCGCAAGGATTGCGCCATATCTGAGAAGAATAATAAAGCACAAAATATTGAACTTGTCTTGTGTGTAATATATTATAATGTACATTAAATATTTAATTAGAGTACTACACAATATGAGCACAAAAAACTTATAATGGGACACACTAACTAAAAAAGATCACACAAGACAAATTAAGGCTTGTAAAAACTCTTTATTACTTGACCATTATTTCAACAAGCTCAATATATATCATTATTTTTAATAAGTTCCTTTATTTTTAATTAATTTTCTTCCCTAGAAAAAATCAAATGTTAATTCTTCATCTGTACTTTTTTTGTATATCTTTTTCCCATCATTTAATGAAAAAAACTAAATTTGTAAAGTTACTTAAAACTGATATACATTTAATATTTGAATTAACTTATTATTTAAGTGCTTTTAATTAAAAATTGATCATTGCCACTTATCACGTATATCAGGGATTTTACTCATGGGTTATTTACTAATTCATTCAATACTTTTTAGGGTTCTGTAGCCAAATGCCAAACAAACGGAAAACCTTACAAATTCATCATGTCTGTCTGTCCGTCCGTATGTTATAGCTACTTTTTTGCGAAACTATAAGAACTATGCTGTCGAAACTTGTTAAGTAGATGTATTCTGTAAGCCACCTTTAGATTTTCACACAAAATAGATACAAAGCAATACTTTTAGGTTGTTCCTATTACTAAGAACTGAAACTCTAATATTTTTTTTCTGAATTCACATATTTGTGGAGTATCTATAGACAGGTCTCCAAAAATGATAGTCTAAATGGTATCTATACAATGATAGAGGTTTCTAATTATTATTTTTTCGAAACTGAATAGTTTGCGCAAAACACTTCCAAAATGGTAAATGTGTCCCCCCCCCCATAATTTCTAAAATAAAAGAAAGACAACACTAAAATAATTATACCATGTACATTACCATTTAAAACTCCACTGGAAATTGGTTTCAACAATATTTAGTAAGTTGTTTTATTTTAATGTCATAAATCGTAACCCGCCTCCACAGTAAATCAACTATAAAAACTTATGTTTTTTGTGATTACGAAACCCTTCATGGACAACTCTGACTCGCACTTGGCTGCTTTAAGTAACACCTCGTTAATTTTATACAAACTACGAATAGTCATACTATCGAATTACTGTTCGTTAATCATAGGACCGGGCATTAGTCGTAATCCATAGAAATAAGAATGCGCGCTTCATTACACTTCCTGGCAGGTAGGTAGCGTCTGTAGATCTGTTTACTTAAGGATAGGACGGGACCCACTTATTTATTTAGACATATTATACTCACTTCGCCTCTTTCTCCGTAGATAGTGACCCAACCAGTATGGGAATAATTGTAAAACCAGTCTTATATCTGAAAAAAAAACAGGCAATGTTTAAAAATCAAACGACTGCCGAATTTTTTGTCTCGTTTTCTCCACCAAAATCAGTTATGTCTAACTGTCACGCTTGCACAAACTGTGAATTGTCAGGGATTATTGGGAAAATAAAATATATCAAATAAATAAAAAATAGCGCAAAACTAAAGCCTATTCAATGAATGTAACACACACGCTTAACTCCACCAAAAAAATCACGAGGCACGGGTTCGATTCCAGAGGGGGGCAGACCTTAGGGTAATGAACATTTAGATGTATGCATTTGCGGGTCTGGGCGTTTATTAAATTTAATCTGGTATATATGTAAGTACTTCTACATATTAGTATCATTGACTAACATAGCTTATTTTGGAGTTAGATTCAATTTTTGTAATTTGTCCTGGCATATATATTTATTTTCATTCAATATTGAGGATGCGTAAGCCGCGGTATTTGACCGGAGTATAAATTTATGGCAGCAGGTATAGGTAAGGCGCAATCTGGGCGAGTCGCTGCGAAGCTCTGCCACCTAGTCAGAATTCACGGTGTTAGTGGCGGTAAGGCTCTGTTTTACTAGTTGCCTGACAAGAAGGCAGATGGTATATTCTGCAGAGGCGCTCGGACCAATACGGAAAAATGTATAATTATTTATCACTTAGCAAATTATCGCCTCTGTGGTCTAGTGGTCGGCGTCGGACTTGACTTCTTAAGATCCCAGGTTCGATCCATGGGTCGGGCAATATCTAATAAAAAAATTAAAATGAGTATTTTCAATTTTTTATTCAAAATAACATTGCCCGAGATTGAATATGTGCCTGGTAGGCAATCGGCTTGTGGGACTTAGTGTCTTCCGCTAGTCGTGGGTACCCTGGTTATGCCTTTGTCTACCTCTTCAGATATATGGTCGACAAGAAACTTAGCAAATAATGTCATGTCAAGGGCAAAGTTTCTACACAATGCTGCGATTAATTCACCATATTAATATTACAAATGCGGAACTGTATATAAATTATACTGTTTGTTTACTGTATCTATACTGTATTTCACATCCCAATGGCTGTCTGTACCTATTTTAACGAACTACACATAGAAATCTGAAACCTTAGAATAATATATTAAGTAATATATATATATATAAATCGCGGACGACTTCTTGCGTCTTTTCATATTCGATACTTATTGCATCCCATACTTCTTGTACGATTTCAATGTGTCTAATTGCGAATGTTGTTATTTTATTTGCATAATAAAGTCTTGGCCGTAAGGATATTACGATTACAAATGGTAT
>NJDD01001117.1:48636-102436 GCA_002245505.1 Calephelis nemesis | reverse complement strand
AGCAGAAGAGACCGCGACCACCACCACCGCCGCTCGCCAGCTGTCAAGGAGAATTACAACCATCAACCACACGAAGTCACTTATATTCACATAAACCACTTTTCTTTGAAGTGAAATTTTTAAAGCGGCGCTGCGAACTTAATATTGTGATGGGTAAAAAATGTTAAACTCGCGCTAGGACACGTGACCACGGATTACTCTTGAATCTCGATTCATGAAAAATGGAATGAAATCGAGTATTGTCATTTTGGATAATCTTGAACACAATACTGGCGAATTATTAACATTTAGTTAGTAGTAAACAATAAATTATTTTATCAGATTAGTTGAAGCAATTTGTAACTAAATGTTACTTATCCACTAGTACCATTTTCGAAAGTACTTAAAGTGACATATATACGATTCCAATTTCCAATTGGCATGATATCGAGATTCAAGAGTAACCCTACTGATCGAAAAGACGAAGGGAGAGTAAAACCACTGAATGTTGTCACCGCATTTCATACTGTGATTTTCATTTCGCTGGTCAGTATGACTTCAAGCAATCTCTGATGTAGCTTTCAGAGCGCAACGCGCGATATAATTTTTTTTTAATGTAACATATTGCTGCACAGCACTCTATCACCAGTGTACATATTGGTAATGTTGATCTATCAAATCCGGTCTTGCTTCTTACCAGGGCATGCAGGGCAGGCAAATTATTCTAAAGTCACTATTGTAAGGTAATCCAATAACATTTGATGATGAAATCACAGTATTAGTAAAAAATAATAACCTAGGTTTGCTTTTCTATGAAATTGGAATAAATGAACACTAATCATTTGATAGTAGCAAAATACATGTCGCTTATAGACATCATAGAATACAGTAGGCCGTCAAGCTAGTTTATCCGCTTCTTTAGTGTGATGCCACTACTGGTCATAGATCACTAGCACTACTCTAACCTCTTGCGTGGAACACTACAGTGGCGAGAAATGTCATTTTGGTGGCTCGAATATAGAAAATCGGTACCAATACAGTTGAGCCGCTACATGGAACTCTAGCGACTCTACCTTATTATGACTGACTGCACTGGTAAAAAAAATATTATTATTGAAGTATTTGACAGGCAATAACCCTCAATAATATGGATGCAATTTTGTACTACGATTAAACAAACTCGATAGTTGCTCCAAATTATTAGCATAGAAACGACACCGCATTTAATAAAGGCACTAAGACCTTGGACGCGCGTGCGCATAGAATCTCAACACGGCTTTAGAGTCGGCCGCCTATCATTGCGATAATCGTACAATAATTTTGCAATTGTGATCGGCACTGATCTCCAATCATAGGTCGTGGGCCGATGTTAATATGCGGTTGATCGAGTTGACAATTATTGTGTTTGGAATTATCAGTTAAACTTTAGTTCGTTCGAAAATCCAAATTCTGAGATTTAATTGGCCGGAGGAATTATTTCGTTCGAAAATAAAAATGACTGGTATATGCCCGGTTCCTAAGTTCAAGAAACGACAAATGACGAATGACAGATGGCAGTATTTTGTACGATTAGTAAGATTGCTAACAACGGTTGCTCGTTTTCAACAGTTAACTCCGAACATTCTTTGAAAGTATGAGTATTGCTCCATTACTTTTGAACAACCTTTTTTACTTTGAACAAACGACAAATGTGTGTGTGGTATATGTGTGTGTGTGCGGTCCAGCGTCGGACTTGCCTTCCTGAGGTCTAGGGTTCAATTCCCGGGTTGGGCAACAAAAACACACAAAGCTGTTTATTTTAAATTTTCTTAAAAGCATGACGTTGCCGGAGATAATGTATGTGCCCGATCGGTGATAGACTTGCAACTTATTACTTTGTGGGACTTATGCTCTTCGGCTAGTTCGTGGGTGTCCTGGTTGTGCCTCTGTCTACTTCGGGGATATGAGCGTAAGGATACTTTTTTTCTTTATAACCAAAATGATAAAAAGACATATCCTGAGAAATCGGTTTTGCTGTCCTTAAATTTAGAAATCCTACTGTTTAAAATAAGTAAATGTATGTATCCAATTTCAAATTGGGCACTTTACCACATATCTATAGAATGTGACTTGTATTTTTGTATGGCTTAGTACGACTTTGCGCACTTTTTTTTTGGAATGGGTAAAAACTTATAAACTTGCGTCAGGACACGTGACCTGATCGAAAATTCGTAAGACGGCGCAGTACGCTTACGCGGATATGACGGCGCAGGGCGCTTGCACAAATTGTTCGTGTTGTCATGTTTGTGTACGATGGCGCAATAAATGAATATTGTATTCTATCACATAAATTATAGTACTTTCTTGCTGATAATTAAAGCAATTCGTGCAAAATTATTCCCAAACCATTTCAAAATATCAAAAATGTACAACGTTAGTATTCAAGTTTTCACTTCTGCCGGCACTCCCTGAGTTCAATTTCTTTTTTTTTAATTGGAAAACCTTAGTAGTTTCATCAAAAAGGCACGAAACATGTAATCCTCGCTTTTATAGTAAAAATACAATCCACGTGCCTATAGGAGCCCTGTCTGCACTACTATGCACACAATGAAGCAATTTGCTCATCGAAATTAATTGGTTTATGTACGGAGAGTCCTTTATTGCTTATCACGCTGACATGTGGTATCCGTTTATTTAATAAATACAAAACTACCGTTTTAGCGGTATATTCCGCCCTTAAGCCTCGTTTACACTACGACAATATATATGGAAGACACTGTATATACAAAGTGTCTGTTGCACACAGAGAAGTTTTAAATTGTGATTTATTGACGATATATTAAATTTATTCTGGTATCTATTTAAGTATTTCTATGTATTAGTATCGTTGACTGACACCCATAACACAAGCATAATATAATTTGCTTACTTTGGGGTCAGATTCAATTTGTGTGAGTTGTCCTGGGATATTCCTGGGGATATTTATATGATTAGTATAGAGTTTTTATTATTCTAAAAAAAAACAAAGAACAGTTTTTATTTCTTCAGTTTTTGGCAATAGCGTTAGCATTTGCCAGTCAAATAAAATTTACATCAATTTACCCGATTAAAAAAATCAAGTTTAAATGATTCAAAATTAATGATTCTTCAAATAAAGTCGTGTCTGGGTCTTGAGTAAAGCAGTGGCCTCCTTACTCAAGCTCATTAAGTAAGATTTGGAGGCAAAAAGGAAATACACGATACGCTCATTTCTTTGTGATAATTTCATTTGTGCACTTTCACTGATCAAAATTGTACAAAATGTCATCAAAATTGACTTATTTCACTAAATACTGATAACACGAAGTTCAATAATTAATAGAAAATTAGGTACAATCATATTTTCTCCCAATGGCGCCAAAAAACTTAAAGAACAGACGATATATAAATTTTATTAGTGTTTCCAGATCTGACTGAAATGGCTTACAGATATTATAAAGGTCGTAAATAAATACTTGTAGTTTTGGCAGCTAACCCTCTAAATATTTCAAAAACGATGTAAAATATTAAAATTTTGTAAAACGTGCTCTTTAGTAATATCTCCACGATGAAAAGTTATTTAATCAGGCAAAAGTTTGTTGAAAATGTTACACTTATAATATTTTGACTCGAAAAAGTGTTATTTATTAGGCAAACATACTTAGTATACTCAAATGATACTTATGGATATAATATTTATTTGCTGTATATGTGTGTTAAAAATTTGTTACATAATTATTTAAGCATTCCAACATATTCTACGACATTGTGGTGTGCAAATATATATCAGGAGCAAGCGTTGATTAAGCAAAAAAACAGACAACGCCATAAAAATAAATCAAAGTGTGTATAGTTTTTATCATTTTACTGATACAGTAGCGTAAGTTTATTTGCAAAAGGATAATGGCAATGAAACTCAATTGCACACATTACGACTAGCGCTGACCCACGTGCGGAATCGCGACGACTCGTTTATATAAATGACATTAATAGAGCAATGAATCGACTAAACGATGCGCGGGCGCATTCGATGCCGCTGGTGACGTCACTACACATTGGATCAAATTTACAATGAAAGTAGACAAAGTGTTATTTTACTTTAGATGTCAGTTTTAAAAATAACTTCCTATAACTTTTTGCTTAAACATAATTAACATTGGTTTAGAAATTCTATTTACCGCAAATGACGCGTTAAAATACTTATAGATGTATATGTAAAACTCATAGAAATAGTTGAAGTAAATATTTATGACAAAATCATTTATGTGGTAAAGCTGGCAAGTTCAAGCAATATAAGTAGGTACTAACTCAATGTCTTAGACTTATTTAACTATTTCTTTATTTTATTTAACAACAATATCAATAGTTAATTTAACATTTTCTTTTATTAAAGTAGCGTTACTCCTTAGTACATCAGCTACCCGACAGTGTAAGTCCTGTCAACGTCGGTCTAGCCGTTTCAGATATTAGTAGGAACAAACAGATAGGCAGATAGACAAAAACTGTAAAAAATGTTTTGGTATTTGTACCGTATATACAATACATATGCATATAGTAAAAAGTTATTTTAATATTACAAACAGATCCTCAAACTTTATTATTTGTATACCTCAATATATATCTAAATAAAAGTATCGTATTTAATATATCTAATAATAATTATATACCTTATTCATTCTTATCTAAGCATTATTGTTGAGGTGACCTATCATTACAAATTAATCCGGTGTAAAATTTACTGCGTTTTAATTTTTTCCAAATGTTACTAGAAATGCTACAGTGTGTAAGACTGTATTGGTTCGTCCTGTCTACGCGCGTGGGGCCCGATACAGTTAATCCTATTTATATTTTCGTGTCATTACTGCATTACGACACCCACTGCAACCGCATCCGCGCTGCAACAACCTTGACGAGGAAAATTGCATTTGCTCTAACTAATCTAACTTAACATCTGCTGTATCTCTTGTAACATCTACGATGGTTTATTACATGTCTAGGATGGTTTATTTTAGTCATATTCACAGCATCATGTGTGTATCGAATTCTTCTCTGGAGGAGTACTGCCGAAGTATATGCTACATTTATTTTACAAAAGAGAACAATAAGTGAAATGTATAAGTTAAGCTTAAGAGTTTCCCTAAAAAAAAAAAAATTTAAGAAATCAAATTTATAACTGTAGCATCCCAGTACACCTTTGAAAATTTAATATATCTGTGTTGGTCCGGGGTCCTTTGGAGAATAGATCATCTGCCTTCTTGCGAAGCAGCTCGTCATAGGCGCGCATAGCCCTACCGTCACTAACACCGTGACATTCCACTAGTTGATAGAGTTTCGCAGCGACTTGCCCGGATCGGTACCACCGCCGTACCTATTCCTGCCGCCATAACGTCAATGCTTGCCGTTGACGTCCTCCGGTTCGGAGGGAAAATCCCGGCCTCAGGTTGGCGACGCACCATTACCACCTTTGATGTCTCTCGGCGATGTGAATTTCTTACCATCAGGAAATCGGTTTGCTTTCAATATCGTAAAAAAAAGTTCACAGAAATTTAAGTTCATTGAAAATTAATCGTAATATAAACTGTGTCAATCCTGCTGTGCATGTGTCTCGTCTCCACAGAGTAAGCCATTCTTTCGAGGGCCAATAAAACTATCAATCCTAATTATTAATCCCTATTATACATATGAAAGACCTTCCAGGTAATAAATTTAGGAAATGTGTTAAACTGAGTATATTCCGTTCCGTTCCGTTCTATATTCAATAGCATCCGGATACTAATATTACATACTAGCTTCCACCCGCGACTCCGTCCGCGCAGATGTCGGTCAAAACCTGAAAGATTAAGATATTTTTTTTTCTACTTATTTTTCCAGGATAAAAAGTCTTCCATTTTATGCCCAGGATAATAAGGTATAATTATACCAAGTTTCATCGAAATCGAACCGTTAGTTTTCACGTGATGCCTGAACATACAGACAGACAGATAGACAGACAGACAGACAAAAAAATTTTAATCACACATTTGGGTTTGGTATCGATCCAGTAACACCCCCCCTGCTATTTATTTTTTCAATATTTTCAATGTACAGAATTGACCCTTCTACAGATTTATTATATGTATACCTAGATGCGAAAATCGGTCTGTCTGTTGCTCTATCACGACTAAACCGCTGAACCGATTTTGATGAAATTTGTTACGCATATTGCTGAAGGCACGATATCAAACATAGTCTATGTTTTTTTTTTCAAAATTCATCACCCAAAGGACTTTACTTAATGGGGGAAGAAAGTTTTACGCTGACCAAGTCGCGAGCAAACTGTTAGTTCAAATATAAACATGTAAAACCTAAAAATAATGAATCCATCATATGAAATGCTAAAATAAATCCAATACAAAATCCAATCTTCCGTGTTTGATCAAACGTCGAGATCAATCTCAATAACGAAACCAAACAGAATTTGCAGCGAAATTACGTTTGTATCGTTTAATTTCAATTCAAGTTTAACAAATCAATTGGATTAAATTGAAACCGACCGCGTAATTACGCAGGCTGTTTATGTTTTCATTAATTTCATCTTCTAATTAGGTCTTAATTTTGTTGTTAAAAACAGTAATTTAACGGAAGTTTCGAATGTAGCTCCCGTGTTGGTTTGGGTTTGTAAACAGGCGTTTTAATAAAATGTTTAAAGTATCTGTCATCTATATATTATTCAAAAACCGGCCAAGTGCGAGTTCGAATCGCGCTCGAAGGGTTCCGTACTATCATCAAGTAGTAAATTGAATACTTATGGAAAGGTTTTCGATTCACATCCGGGCATCATGACGACAATCGAGCAAATACGCGCGGCTATGACTCGCTCCGTGATGTTACCTCCACCGCTAGCCGAGCGACAGTTGCTTAGCAAACGTCTCGCGCTCGCGCGACTACCACACCGCGGCGCGGCGCTCGCACAGCGTTTCGATGCACAGATTATTTTATTTTGTGAATTTTTATGTATTAGACTAGACGTTTATTTTAATAGTTAATATATTAGTAAAAATTGCTGAAATGTTGGTTTTTAATTATTTATTTTAAAAGGTTATATACAAGTTAATATTCTGTGAAAATTGGAAGCGTCTACCTGTTACCGTTTTTAATATTGAGCAAAAAATACGAAAAAACACGTTTATTGTATATAGTAAAATGTTACTTAATACGTATTCTTTTTTTTCAATTTTTAGTACTTGTTGTTATAGCGGCAATGGAAGTACATCATTCGTACAAATTCCAGCTTTCTAGCTACCACGGTTTAGGAGATACAGCCTAGAGTCAGACAAACAGACAGCGGAGGCTTAGTAATGGTGTTTCGTTTTTATCCTTTGGGTACGGAACCCTAAAAATGAATCCCCATTTCGCGTGGTCATCGCATCTCATCTGAACTAACTAACTATTCTTTTTTATAGTATTGGTTATTGTCAGGAGATGGAAAAACCGGGTAAATTACAGGGAAAACTGAGAAAAACAATGCTTTAATCCACAAAAACTGTCAGTTGCTGTTAATGTCAAACGACACGAAGTTCGCCGGGCTACTTTAAATATATAAAAGAAAGTCGTGTTAATTACACTATTTATAACTCAAGGACGAACGGCTGAACCGATTTGACTGAAAATTAATAGGGATGTAGCTTAGAACCAGGAAACGGACATAGGATAGGATTTTATATTGTTCGCCTGTAAGGAAATTAGGAAAATCAACATTTTAAAATTTTCCCATACAAACTGAACGGGGAACGAAGGTAACCGGAGCAGCTAGTTTATATGAAACAAGTACACCAGGAAACTGTATCAAACATGGATCTATAATACTAGTGGAGGTTACACTCCTAACGAAGACCTTTTTTTAATATTGCTGACTCCCTCTTTTGTCCGGATACATTAGAGGAAGTTAGCAATATTTGCAAAAGAGTCTTATGATGTCAGTTAACAAATTAAAAATAAAAGAGAGGAAGGTACATTAGAGAGTCAGCAATATTTGGAAATGACATCATCGGAGCTATTCCGTATCTTTTTAGTGATGACGACGTGTTTTATTGTTCCTGTCTCCTGTGACCAACAGAAATACAATGGAAACAGCAAACACTAAACACGTCACTTGACTTTATTTCGTAACCGGAAAAATTTGGTGAAAATAAGACGTTACAAAAATTCTAATCGAAAGATTTCGAGGTATGTCTAGTGATGTGAAATTTTCTAAGGATTCTCCTTAAGTACAGTCCTTTGGTCGAAAACATGCGCAAGGTAATAATAAACCTTGAATTATTAAAAGGTATAACAATTCTGCGACGGTTGACCTTAAAAAACATACGACGGGGGAACTTAAAATGGTTTTAAGATCTAAAGATAACAGTTCTCACACTAAACGTGTTTTAAAAAAAACTGCGTTCTCTAGTGACGATAATCGCGCCTCAGTTTTTGAAATCTCTAGAAAATCTCTTTGAATTTCGAGTGTTCCTCGTTGTTTTTTTTATTTGCAAAGATGAACGCCGAACATTGGAATGTTTATTATGCCTAATGAAATAAGTGGCTGAATGCGCATTTAACCTTATTTTCGATGGAGATCTTAATAGACGTTCATTAAAATACGTGAATAGAAATAAAATTTAAGACAGAAATGAAGAACATTGAGATGCTTATAAAGAGCAAACTTTAAACGGTTTTTTAATATAAGCTACCGGGCTGTCCCGACTTTACATTGATGAATTTTTTTTTCCAATAACAATTATAGCCCATGTTACTCTGTAGGCTATAGTATAATGATTTACGATTAGTTAATTGATTCAATAGTTTCTGAGTTTAATCATAACAAACATAGAAAAATGCAAAATTTCTCTTTATTATATTAGTGAAGAGGAGAAAAAAAAGAATAAAATAACTTTGAGTTCACTGTTAAACCAATTCGTGTAGGTAATTTGTGGAAAGGTTAGTTATTGACATGTTTTTATGAGTACTAGCAAGCACTTTCTCCCTGTTTAATCGGAGTAATTGTGACAGAAAAAAACGAGAACCTTCATTACGCGAGTTTTAATTGTAAACGCGTTTTCCAAGATTTTTGACAGCACCCTCGGATAAAACCTGAGCAATAGGTCTTCCCAGGTACCAACATCCATCCACGTTCGCATAGTATATCTATTTCGTCAATCTTTCATTTGCTATCCTTTCCAAATGACCGAACCGGCGGTGAATTTCTCATTTAAACACCAACATTTTTTTCAACCCAACTCATTGTCGGATCTCACTGTTACGATTGCGGTCAGCGAGCGCTACACAACAGATTTGTCGTAGTGCTTGACCTTTGACCACATTTTCTTTTTTTCTTACTCTTTTTTCTTTTTTTGTTTCAATAATTCAAAATTAGTCACAAGTCGTCAATAAAAGTCATGGCAGGTCTTAAGTAAAGCGATGGCCTCTTTACTTAAGCTCATGGCGGCAACGGGGAAATACATGATACGCTAATTTCTTCATGGTTATTTCATTTGTGCACTTTCACTGAATAAAATTGTACAAAAGGCCACCAAAATTGAGTAATTCAACCCAATATAATCACCAAGTTCAATCATTATGAAAAAACTTCGACCCTCATTTATCCTACTCTCATGATTTTTCTGACAGACCCAACACCTTGGTGTAAATTCCCGCTTTAAAATAGCTTACTCAACACTCCATTCACACAGTTCCCTGTACGCACTCTCCTTTCCACATAAACTAAAATGTTATGGTAATTTTAGTTTATTAGTCTATTTTATGCCATCATACTAATCGACTGCACCTAATTAATTGATTTAATTATTAACTTACACTGTTTTTAATTTTGTTACCATATATGAAATTTTAAAATATAATGCTAAAATAAAAAAAATATATATACGTGATAAAATTTGATATGTTTCGATCACGTCATCTTTCAAACAAAAATGTCCGCATGTAAATCAGTCAATCCGCTCAAAAGTTATGATATCACAGACAGACACACACAGATACATCAAAATTATAACACCCACCTTTTTTTCGTCGAGATAAAAAATTAAGCAAAAAAGAGAATTTGCTATTGTTTTCTGATATTTATTGTTACAAGTGGAGTTTCACTAAGTGCCGAGTATGAGAAGTGTACCATATAGTAGAACACAATAATCGTCTCGCAAGTACATATCACTTGTCCAACGCCCATCACAATTTTCATGACAAATCAAATTGTCTAATTCTCGCGGGTGGCCCTGGCGGCGGGTGAGTTTCACAAAATTTAATTAGTTGACAGTTACTTGATATGAAACCACTTGGTTTTAGTTTAATTTATTTATTTTAATAAATGCATGTTGCTCCATCAGTTTAAAATGCCTTAATTATGTGTAGCAAGCGAATTATGAAACTTTTTACTACCCTTTACATCTACGTAAAAGGAAGATTAATAAACCGAGGTTTTAGGTAAGATTTCTTTTGGTGCTGAATCAACTAAGCATTGTATATTTTTAAAGTTAACAATTTTAGCACAGTGAAACTTTTAAAAATCGACAATAATTAATAATAAGACCAGTAACATACAAAATACGAATATAAGAACATTCTCGTTTTTGGAGTAGGTCCAAACTGCCATACTACTATTTTTTCTCTCACTATGTTGATGACTAATGACCGTCACATACATGTAGAATAATAATTGCGCCCCATACAAATCGACTCAAATCCCAGACGGAAAAATCTGAATGTGCATAAGTAGTCTATAATCTATGGGTCTATAGATTTGTATGGATTCACTACTTTCGAAAATTCTGAATATATTATTATGTGGCCTGATAGTGTTTGCTTATTTATCTCCACATACAATACCCTCCCCCCCGTGTTGGTTCGGGCTCCTTTACAGAATAGACCATCTGCCTTCCTGCCAGGCAGCTCGTAAAAGGCGAGCATTGGCTTACCGTCACTAGCACCGTGACATCTGACTAGGTGGAAGAGTTTCGCAGCGACTCAATTGATTGGTACCACCGCCTTACCTATTCCTGTCACCGTAACGTCATGACGTGTTCCGGTTTGGAGGGTAAGGTAGGCGGTAAACTTAATTTTGCTCGAGGTCTAACATCCCGGCCTCAGGTTGGCAGCGTACCATTATGGTATCTCTAGGCGGCGTGAATTTCTTATCATCAGGAAATCCGTCTGCTTGTTTACCTTCCAATATCATAAAAAAACTAATGTACATTTACCCCCTATTACCCCATATTAGAAATTCTAATTTTAGTAGTTGTTAATTTTCCAATAAATAAAAATAAACACAATCTCGGGGAAAACAAATCATAACACAATTTGAGTAATTTGTACAAATGACGAATAAAATCATTCAATTCAATAGAAATAATTTTACGATTCGCCCGCTTCATAGCGAACAAAACAATCAATATTTAATCACAGTGCCTCAACAGTCCGTTCATTTAATATCGGAGTTTTATAAACAGTAATGGATACCAATTGAACTTTTTAAATTAACTATTAATAACGGACAATGATTCTATCGGGGCGCGACAGACGTATTGATGGAAGTATTGAAGCTACACGAAGGGCTTGGATTTGTTCGTTTGGTTTTACAAAGTCCATAATTTCTTCGATTTGGTTCTTGGAGTTCGAAATGTTGGTGTTTAAATGAGAATTTCCTTTAAACCTTTTATTAACTAAACTAAATTTTAAAGTTGATCCGGCTGTCCTGTGTAGAATAGTTCTCCTAGGCAGCTCGTTTAAGGCGAGCAAAGGTTAAATGTATGATTTCCAACAGAACCATTGGTGTAAGAGTGCCTTCAAACGACTTCTTGTCTGTTCTTATCCACTGTCTTACGTATTCCTGACTCCATAACGAAAGTGTCAATGTCCGGTCCAGATGGTAGAGAAGCCGGTAGACTTGAACACCCACCCACCCACAACGTATATGGTGACTATAGACCACGCTTATCTCTTACCACCAGGAGAGCCGTGTGTTCGCTATCTTGTCACAAAAATATAACGTTTCACCATTATTTCAATTACACTTCCATATATCGCTATGATAACATTGTGGTCATTCGAGCCGGATATATTAGTAGCAAGATTATAGACGCATAACATAGAGGACGTTGCCTACATTAAAAACTTACAAGACTTTTTTTAGAGTTTAGAAGATTTAAATTTTATCTTGTTAAGTTATGAAAAATGACACAGGGCTGCTAATACATATAGGTTAACAACGAAACCTGTATGTATGCGTGTATGTTAAAAATGATCTAAACTAACCTATACCGAGACGTACTGGTAAGCTGCAAAATCACCGTAATGTTTAGTTTGAATGTTTACTTTAGTTTGAACAAACACTTTAATTTGAATTGGCTGAACAGACTCTCTTGTTTTCGAGATGTAAAATCGACAATACAAATATTCAAGTTAATTAGATTTATAAATTATTCGAATAGATAATCGAACTATTTAAACTATATAAATATAAACTACTAGATTATAAAATTCAGGGATAGATATTGTTTAAGCATAGAAGAACTGGACCATTACTAAAAATATAATTGGTCGTAGAATGCTGTGCAGCAACTAGCCTTGAGACTCTACATACCGCATTACCTATCCCTGCCTAAACGAGAATAGTGTTTGGGACTGTAATTGTGTGTTCCATTCCGGTAAGTATGGTAGCCGGTTGACTTGCACGGGGAGTGAGACACCTGAAACATCTATAGGCCTCATTCATACAAGTATATTACAACTTACTAAAACGGGAGCAGTGTGGATTTTTGTTGTCTTATTGCACAAAAAATACGATTAGTTTTGATTTGTATCACTGTGTAGTCACTGCTTAAAACTATGGGGTTCTAATTTATCCATGAATGTAAAAAAAACCTTCTCCCCGACCTCAGATTGGCAATGGAATACCGTTGATGCCTATAGGTGGATTATTTAAATTAACTGCATGAAATTTCTGAGGTTGTTTTAATATTAAGAAATAAATGAATATAATGTGACAACCCTATACGTTAGTGTCGAAGAAAAATAATAAATTTTCAAAAGCTATCCGTAACGCAACTAAGAACAATTTCGATCATGTCATCTTTTAAACCAAAAAAATCGCACCGAATTCGGTCCATTTAGGAGCTATGATACCACAACAAACACGTCAAACTTAAGGTTTTTCCATCGCGGGTGAAAACAGGTATCACAATGAACTTATGTGAGAAAGTAGTGATGTAAATAATCCAGCATTGCAGTAGCATGTAAATCAAAAAATAATTGTGTTTCGTGATAATGTGACAGCCCTGCGTGTCGCTGTCACTCATAATTTGTGCAAACGGGTCTCCGTGGCCTTTAATCGGTTTATAGAACGATGTTATTATATTCATTTCGGTTTTTATCAAAAGTGATAGTTATAATTGTTTTTTGTTTAACACATGATGCTCCGATTAGCTTCATTTAGTAATTAATAAATTAGTTTAAAATGTTTTAAAAGTGTCTATCCCGGTGTATTGATAAGAAATTAAAAAATCTTTTACAACGAAATTATTAGCAATTTTTTTTCAAATTACTCCAGCGTGGCTTAAGGATATGAAACAGTATTTTAAGCGCAGTACGACTGCAAAAACACGACTTCTTCATCAAATCCGGACAATGAGACCACCTCGGTGGTGCAATCTTTCAAATAAAATAAAACATTTTTCAAAATCAGTTCAGAAATTCTGGAGAAATCGATTTACATACATAAAAAATTTAGGAGTCGAACATGGAACATCCTCCTTTTTTGTAATCGCTAAAAATTATTTAAGCATACCAATATGTTCTACCTCATGGTTTGCAAATGTCGTAATATTAAAATAGGGACGTACATTTTAACATTCAAACAATATTTAAATGTTATTTAATTTAATCCTTAACTAAAGTTTAATCGTAAACTACTGACTAAGTTCTTCAGTTTTGTCTGCCATTCTTTCCACATATCCGAACCAGTGTATCTTGCCCTTTCTCATTTTAACTCCAACACTTTCTTTCAATCTCATCGTTTCTCGGATCTCACTATTACGAATGCGACCAGCGAGCGTTACACACCACAGATTTTTCGTAGTTAATCAATGATTAATTAAAAAGTTTGGGAGACAGACAGAGAGAGAGACACCATCTTACCTTACTACTGATGGTAGAATATAGTACAGCAGTTTACAACTTGCCAGTTAGACAACCAATTCCTATTGCCACAGTGATATTGAACACGGTTGAGTTCAGATCCGAGTGGTAGTGTAGTCAGTAGACTTGCAATTACATACATAATGTCTGTAGGCTATAGTTATCTCTTAACATTAGGAAAGCCGTGGGCCTGCTTTGGCTTGTCATAGAAAATTGTGTAAAATTATGATGTGGTAACCCTACATACCGCTGTCACTCATCATTCGTGCAAACGGGTCTCTGTAGCCCATAATCGGTTTACTGAACGACATTATTATGCTCATTTCGTTTTTTAGTGTCAAAAATTATAGCTATATTTCCTTTTTTTCAATTGTTTATATGGGTTTATAACTTAATTAACATAGTAAATGATTAGCTATTGGCTTTGTACGGGTTTTTTACAAGCCTAATTTCGTAAAATATTACGGTGTTGAAAACGGGAGCTTAAAACCTGGACTTTAAAAAATACATAGCGACTTGTACTTTTTGTTTTAAGGCTTCGCTTGCTTCTCTTCCCTTAAACATTATAGGCCAAACCACAAAAACATTTGAAAGTTATAGAGATGACAAGTAACCATTGCTGCAAAAACTTACAACGCGCTCAATCGACAAAATATAAATGTTACCTACATTTATATTTTGAACTGTCTTTCTAAGACTTGACTTAAAAAAGAAAAAACCTAAAAGTATCTTCACGCTCATATCCCCGAAGAGGTAGGCAAAGGCACAACATGGGCACCTACGACTAGCCGAAGACACTAAGTCCCACAATGTAATAGGTGGCAAGCCTATCGCCATCCGGATACATTTCCAATCCCGAGCAACATTTTCTTTAGAAAGTTGGAAAAACCAACTTTCTTTTTGTTACCCGACCCGAGATTCGAACCCGGGACCTCATGCAGTCAAGTCCAACACCTGAACCACTAGACCACAGAGGCGAGGAGAGACTTCACTTTATGCAGGAAAAAAAAAATTGCGTTTGACACAATCTGCTTAACAAGACCACTCACTATAATGTTTCTTTCGAATCAACCACAACAGCACACAATTTTTTTTAAATTATTTTTTTCGTCTGGAACAGGCCTTTTGGAATCTTTTCCGTTTGGAACCTTTGGTCATGCTGACTTTACTTTAGTCATTTTCTTTTCTTGTTGATCATTTCATAATTCAAGTCTTTATTTTTTTTTATATACCTAGTCATAAGTTGTTGTAGGAAGTCATGTTAAGCTCATTGAGTGGGATTTGGCGGTAAAAGACTGAACTGATTAAAACTATAATTTTCATAATTATGAAAATATTGCATCCATCTTATCATCGACACAGTCAAACACCCTACACACCTCTCCTGATGGTAAAAGGTACACTTACTAACTTTCTGAAATCTTTGAAACTGCTGGTCCGAAGGTGATGTGATTTTTACCAGTAGGTAAAAATAACTTCACAGTTTAGTCAGTCAGGAGACTACCTCTTGAAGTGTCTCACGTCAAAATTAGTAGTAAAAACCAATAGAAGTTCACAACCTGGTCGTTTTAACCACGCTCCGCGCTATATGAGCCTTCAATCGACGTCTTAAGTTTCAATTTCGATTGACATGCGTGAGTATTTAAGTAAACCAGGTCTAAAGACTCAACGCAAACCTTTTGCTACACATCTTCAAATTCAAATTTGAATGCGTTTTGTAATCCAGTGAGACTTCTGAACGTTAGTACCGTTACTTACTCTGTGGTAAAAGACGACCACAGTAAATAAAATCCATCGACATTTTATTAAACTCAGTAAAACCGGATTAACTATTTTATTATTTATTGGGTTAGGTACCACTTTGCGATTAAATCATTATTTTTTGAAAGACAGCCAGCTACTTGTAATCATTTCAGAATCACACATCAGAATCGCATGGTCTCATATAAATGTTATTAATTATATAATTGTTAGTTATGAGTTATTATTAGAAATGCATTAGTTATTGTTTATCATCAAGATTTACCTTTTTAAAAAAACATCAGAAGCGGTTGGCTATTGGCCGAGTAATCACATAGCCAACATGCAAAAAAACGTAGAGTCGGTTAATAAGGTGCGCTGCTGACCTGTGTGTGATGTGTGTGTTTTAGTTCTATTGCTTATAATATTTGTATGTATGTATAAAGAGGCACAGCAATTATCATCAATTATAATGCGGACGTTACGTCGCGACACAATTGTCGAAGCTTTATTCAATAAAGATCAGTTCATGCTGAATGACAACACGCCATATTGTGATACATCGTCACAGATAATGAAATGTACAATTTGCCAAATTAAAGCTAATGAACTTTTGGTTGAACAATGGGCTTCTGTCAGTGAGCAGACAAAAAATAGAAGGAGCAGCCTATTTTTTTAAACACAACTATTAATCTGGAAACATACTATCGAATGCGGCTGTCGGAAGGCTGGCAGCCGCGACTTACAGGGTATTTACCGCGCAAACTATCGAAAGTAAGTCGCGGACGTGACCTTGAGCGATCGGACGTCCAACAGACATCTGGACCTTTACCATGAGTTGGTATAAATTACGTTCGGTAAGTTAAATATCGTAAACTAAAATGTGTTTCTCTTAGTTACACACAGAGGCGCTGTTCAAAGTTTTTACACAAATAATTTACAGAAACGGTAGCAAGTATAGTAAACTTGACAAGCTATGAAGTCATGGTAAGGGCTCTGGAGCAATGGATGTTTACATCAACCGTAAGCGTCCGCGGAGGGCATATGCACACTTATCAGTCGAGGCTGTAAACTGCGTCTGTTAGCCGCGGCTGATAATATGTTTTCAGATAGACTACGTTTTTTGGTTGTCAACAAATACATAAAAGAATAATATTTTATTAATAAACTAGCTTCCATTAGCGACTTTGGTTGGACATTGGATCTAAAATAGCACAATCTCTTATTTTAGACAGGTTATTAATATCGGCCGTAATCTATGCTCCTCTCTTACGATCGCCTGGCAGAAAGGCAGATGGCCTATTCTACACACAACACCCAGACTAATACTGGAATAACCTTTTATTATTTCGAGGATCTTTTAATACAATTTGGTTTGATTACCTCGGCATTTTCCAAGTACAAACAAAGTTAACCAGTTACGATCCAGTTTGGTACGGTTTCGTATAACTTATTGAATTGAAACTCGCTTGTTAATATAATTTAGAAGTATAAGGAATTGGTGTTTTATTTTCCTCCTTCTTCCGGGTACTTAAGATACTGTATTTAGGAAAAACCATAATACTAATCAATAATAACTGATTTGCTCGTAAAGTTCCACAATGGTTAATGATCTACTAGGGTAACATAATCACCGCCTCATTTCTTTTTCTCTTCATAATATGAGAGCGTGTCATTATCATTTTAACCGACTAAAAACAGGAGAAAGTTTTCAAATTTTTTATTTTTTTTGTGTGTTTGTTTCTCAATTACTCTTGACAAGATACGTGAAAATTGAGTTGTTATCTTTGCAAGATAATGAAAATTTTAAACATTATTAATTGTAACTCAAAAACTGCTAGCAAGCAACTAGCAGAGTGTTGACAAAATTTATGTGGGACCATTTCGGAACCATTTGCTATCTTTCGGAAAAAGAATTATCAAATTGCGATGTGGTTCCCAATGAAATAGTTGAAGTCCGTTTTTGCAGTTTTACTGCCATTAATTATTATAGTATAGTTTTTAGTAGATTGAATAGGTTAATTACAAAACCACAGGTGGTAGAGCCTTATGCAGTAACTTACCCATTAGAGGATTCGCCACCTTACTTATTCCAGCCGCTACTAAATCGATTCGGGGGGTAGAAGAGCCAGTAGATTTTATATAAAGCCTTATACCCCAGCCACAGAGACGAATAAATTTTGTCATTCTTTTGATATTGTTGGGATAAAAATAAACCCTCTCCTCTTAATTTTGGTAATTTAGTCATTTGGGTGACTGGAAAATTATAGCAAGCCATAACTCCACTGTTATGTTCCGTATTGGAGGTTAGGTTAGGTTAGGTTAGTCGGTAGACTTACTAAGTAACCTGAGTAACTAAGTGACCTCTCTATAGACAACAAAGATACTTGTCTTTTACCATAAGGAAAACCGCCTGCTTATTCTACTATACTATCTACATAAAAATCTTCTGATTTCCGATTGATTGTCTTTATTATACATTTGTTATAAATTATGTTAAGCTCGGGAAAAATGTTTAAAAAGATTCAAAATTTACGGCAAAATAAAAAGTAAATTTCGTCTGTAATGATTAATTTATTTAATTACTCAGAAGTGTGCAGCTTGGACTTGACCATCGATTCATTTATTTGCTCGGTTGCTCAAATAAATAGAGCCTTGGTTAGAATGAGATAAAAGAGTAAAATACGTTCTAGACGATTGTAAACACGCTTTTCAACAAAGGTTACCTTGGAGGAAACTTTGACTACATTATCCGGTAGTTATTCAATTTTGATTAAAATATGATTCAAACAGATGCAACCTAAAGTTTACAACCATCTAGAATTCCTATACAGGTTCAAATTACGTCTGAAGTGAGTTTTTTCATTCTTTGAAAATTTGTGAAATATCAAGTAACTATACATTAAAATTAATATCCATTTCGGGTGGTCATCGCATTAAGTCAGAATAGTCGGACTAATGTAGCTAAATATTTTTTGTTGTGGAAGGAACAAGGTTTAATGAAAAGAAAAACCGGGAAAATTTCTGGGAAAATTTGTAAAACAATCCATACAAATTTAGTAGCTGCTAATGTCAAACAATACGAAGTTCGCCGTGTAAGCTCGTTTGTGTTAAAAAAATAGAAAGTCATAGATAGACTTAATGTACAAGTTTATAGCAATGGTTAACAATTAAATTTGACATATTCAGATATTCACAAAAGCCATTCAAATAGCATCCACCACCCCAGCACTACAGAACGTATACTTTATATAAGCTTCCTTCAATCAATTTATGGTTACATTTCAAAAGATTTTCGACATATATTATTGGAATTTTGTTCTTAACTGTATTATATTTTTAAAGCTCACTAGAAATTCTACGAAAAAGTAGCCTGTCTCGCTCCATTGCCGTTACTTTATATGGGTCTACGCAAGCGCTACGAGCTATCTACGAATGCTACGCTTGTGGAAATTGCAGTCTAATTTTAGTAATTATAATAACTTTGTTTTAATCTCCCAACGAAATAGAGGGGTCCTATAAGTTTGTTAGTTGTATAAATCTGTCCGAGGCACCATAAATTTTGAACGAATTCACACATTTCCATGCGGATTTTTTGTTTGCAAGCTGACGTGAGCGAGATTGTTCTTATCTACGTTATTACATGTAGGTTTTGTCAGGCGTTATAAAACATTTTTTATTTTAGTATTATGCTTATCCTATTTTCATTAATACTATTACATTTTTATTATACTTATCTTGTCGAACTAGAAGATCTAGAAGATCTTAATCGTTATTATGAATACTACTTACACAAGTTAGGCAAAATGTAAATGTCTGTGCTTTACACCTAGTTTTAATCGGAGTTTATTTACTTTATGGTATTTAAAATATGAAGAAATATAGTTATGTTCATTTCTTACATTTTGTAGGTTTTTTTTGTATACATTTCAGAATTATTTCGAAAATGAAACTATAAAATCGGGACTTAGCAACGAAATTGGAGTTATTCTTTGAAGTGTTTTAAAGTATGTATTTAAATTTTGTAGCATAATTTAAGCTTGTGAAAACTGAAAAATCGACTCAAATTATTACATTACAACTTTGCAATTTGATAATTCTTTTAAAAAAGATAGCGTATGATTCCGAGACGGTTTTACATAAGTTAACATGAATAAAACCCTTTCGCTTGTTTATCACATCACGCTTTAACAGATCTAGATCCATTTTGCTAATTCTTTTTTATATTGGTTATTATCGGGATAAGATAAAAACTGGAAAAATGGAAGGAAAACAGGAAAAACAATTGTTTATTTTTCATACAAACTATCAGCAGCTGTTTATGTAATATAATAATGTAGATCAGGTTGACTAGTACTTAATAATCCATAAAACTTCGAGATAAAAATGTATACATTATTAAGTATAACTCAAAAACACAACAGTAAATATGCATAAATATCAATCATGATCTATTTTTTTAAAAAGAACTTTTAAAATCCTGTAACGAAAATACAAAAAACACTCAGTAGAATGACATGACAACATTTTTGAAAATGAAAATGAAAATTAATTTATTTGCGGAATAGGTATGTGTGTTAAAAAGTTGTTACAAAGATATTTAAGAATACAACATATTCTACCACATTGTGGTGTGCAAATATTCTATTAAATTTAAAGAAATTTAATATTTATATACATTTCAACATTTTGTTTATTTACTAACTTCCGCCCGCGACTCCGTCCGCGCGGATGTCGCCCTTCGCGTGATAAAACTAAAAAATTAAGATATTTTTTTTCTACGTATTTTTCCAGGATAAAAGGTATCCCATTTTATGCCCAGGATAATAAGGTATAATTATACCAAGTTTTATCGAAATCGAACCGTCAGTTTTCACGTGATGCCTGAACATACAGACAGACAAAAAATTGCATGTTTGGGTTTGGTATCGATCCAGCAACACTATTTATTTTTTCAATGTACAGAATTGACCCTTCTACAGATTTAGTATATGTATAGATATGTTTAGTAATTTTCATAATTTAGTACAAATAAATTTAAAGGTAGATTAATTTTAAATATATCTCCCGTACACTACCACCGTTTCCAACCCTAGCCAGTCAGGAGAAGAAACGGCAAAACAGACTTTTTTCGAGTTGGTTAAAAATACAAATGTTTCAATAACATAATGATTTGTTCAATTAACAATATGTAATCTAAGAACAAAGAACATTGAATAGTAATAGTTTTCTTCGCAATGCATAGCACCAGAACAATTGCGTCCGGCGCCGCTCAGGATTGCATATCAATACATCGTTCTGTCTGTCTGTAATTGAGAATATTGCTCGCCTCTTATTGGCCTTTATTCTATTATTGCAACTGATTGAGTGATGACGTAGCCACACTTTGCGATGCGCATAGATGTGTCCAATTTAAGATAAAGAATAATAGTATACACCAATCTAAAGATAAGTATGTAGAAAAGATAAAGTGTGGTGCCAAGTGTCTTCGAAACGGCGTGTTTGTATGAATAGGGCAATGAATGTGGAATAAGCCATATAATGCTTTCAGGATTTTTCATTCGATACTAAACTCTCAGCCCCAAATAGCCGAATAATCACTACTATTACAATAATCACCTTAATAGGTACATTAAGAAAATTGACACTGAAAATAATCCTTAAATTAAAAATGTTTGCTAACACTATATGTACCCCAACCCTACATGTAAAATAGCTAAATAGCGCCGTGATCACATCAGCTTTCAAACAAAAAAATGTGTGTGTGTATAATGTACACACAAAGAAGTCTTTCTTCTTTATGGCATAATTTTTCGTGGAGCGTCACAGAAAAGAAGTATCACCTAAAAAAACTTAAGTTTTAATACCACAACAGACAAACACAGATACGATAAACTTATAACGACCCTCGTTTACCGCCGGGGATTAAATCCGACTTCGATTTCATTATTACGTCATCTAAATTCAAAGTGCACAAAATTTTGTATTTTCTTCAATTTCCCTGGGTTTTCATAATCAGATCCAGCTTTTGTGGCAGAGGGGTAACCTTGGAAGAACGTAAGCTCAATTAAAAACTAGTTAATCTACTAAAGAAACTTTAAAAAATTCGATTATAATTCGACTTCTACATTTTTTCAAATTAATTAAAAATCATATGGCTCGTGAAGGGCGGTAAAAAGTTCGCCAGGACAGCTGATTTTATGCGATTATTGCGATAAATAAGTATCGCAACAACGATAAATACATGGCGAAAATTTGTCCTGCGCTCGTAAAATCTATTTGAAATAAGAGTTTGTCTTGTCCTTGAAAACTACTACTTACTAGATATTGCCCTGAGCTTCGCCCTTTATTAAAGTTCTGTATTTTTCTCTCACACGGAAACCCGTTTATGTATGGGGATAAAAAGTAGCCAATGTCACAGTCTCCTATTTCCACAGACAAATTTGATACCTTTATAATACTCCACCATGACGTGAAAGACGTTTAAAGCTCTTAGTAAAATATTTTAGAGATGTACAAATGTACGCTTTTTTTTAATTTAACGATTTGCAAAGTGTAAAGTGTTTTAATTTTTTTTGCTTTATATACAAGATGAGATGATGATGATGATGATAAGCAAAAGCTCAAAGAAGACTTGAGCTTATGCCCATCTTGTTCTAAACCTGAAAGTAAATGTTAGCCTTTTTCAAAAAATGACTAATTATTTAGTGAATTTAGTAAAACAATAATTTTACTACCAAAGTTAATATTTTCCTTAATAACATGAACTGGAGTAGTTTAAGGAAAAAGTGATAAACATTTTCTAGCTTAGTAAATCACCTTCTTTGACATTAGTCAAGTCACAGTTACGTTTTCTAACGATGAATTTGAGATGCTTTGAAAGCTATCTAAGGTAGTATTTATCGCTTCTGTGGTCTAACGGTTCAATTGTTGGACTTGACTGCATGAGGTCTCGGGTTCGAATCCAGGGTCGGACAACAAAAATAAAATTGGGTTTTTCCAATTTTGTAATAAAAAAAATATGTTACTCGAGATTGAAAATGTGCCCGGTTGGCGATAGGCTTGCCACCTATCACATTGTGGGACTTAGTTTCTCCGGCTAGTCGTGGGTGCCCTGGTTGTGCCTCTGCCTACCGCTTCGGAGATATGGGCGTGAAGATACTTACAGTCGAATTGAGAACCTTCTTTTTTGGGAATCAGATATATCACTTCAAAGTGGGATGTTCGTGAATTCACCTAACACGGATAAAAAGCCGACCTTGCAAGCTTGATCTTAATATTATTCTAATATAACTCTACGTCTTGAAAAATTAAACTAAAGCCACTGAAATGTTAAGATGCCGGCGACGGCAAACTGAAATTTACTTTGCGATAACTTAAAAACAAAAAAATTCAAGTGCGCTGAATTTCGTTCGCCCGATCTACATAGCGAGACGACTAACGTTACTGTACTGAGCACGTACCGATACTTATGTAGACTGTTAGTCATCATTCGATTTAATTTTATTAAATTAAAAGAAAGAAAGAAAGAAATTTATTTATTTGCGGAATATGTGTGTTTAAAAGTTGTTACAGAATACTCATTCGTACCAACATATTCTACCACATTGTGGTGTGCAAATATCTAAATAATATAATATAAAGAACCTATTGTGTAGTTCTTGTGAATTAAATGTTGTTATTGCAATTGTTTTAAAGCACAATTTCTAATAAAAAACGCCCTGGTTGTGAATCTGTCTACGCCTTCGGGGATATGGGCGTGAACATGCTTTTTTGTTCTTGTATTTATTACGTAATGCCTCCGCTTGTTATGTACCTATATAGGTTAATGATTTTACTTCGTTTGATTTGTTTTCAGTTTGTTATTTTATCAAGATTATTTTTTAGTTATATTTACTTAATATTCATAATTTTGTGTGTATAATATGCATACTTATTACTTATTATTATTATTGAAATTAAATTCCGTTTTATGTAGTTTTGCAGTGTTTTATAAATGAAGATCAACCCACCCTCTCCAACCTTTATACCTACTAAGCAACGTTTAAGAGGCTATCGATAAGCTTCGCATAAGGAATAGGCACAAAATAGGATTACGTGATAGAGTTTAAGGACCTATTCTGATACCAGTATACCCACCCTTAACGTCAGTTTTTGCGTTGCTATGTTCCGGTTTTAATGTTAGGGTACCTAGCCGTTAATTCTCTTGGAGGCTTAATAACCGTGCTACAGGGTACATAACCGCCATCTATGATTATAGGTTTTAATGTGAACAATTTTGTAGTACCATTTATTTGTAACATAGTAACCCCCCGTGTTGGTCCGGGCTCCTTTGTAAAATAGACCATCTGCCTTCCTGCCAGGCAGCTCGTAAAAGGCGAGCATAGGCTTACCGTCACTAACACCGTGACATCTGACAAGGTGGTAGAGCTTGGCAGCGACTCACTCGGATTGGTACCACCGCCTTACCTATTCCTGCCGCCATAACGTCATGACGTGTTCCGGTTCGGAGGGTAAGGTAGCCGGTAAACTTATTTTTGCTCGAGGCCTGACATCCCGGCCTCTGGTTGGCAACGCACCATTACCACATTTGGTGTCTCTAGGCGGCGTGAATTTCTTACCATCAGAAAATCCGTCTGCTTGTTTGCCTTCCAATGTCATAAAAAAATACAATGTGTAAACTTTACATAAAAGTAATACTTTATTTGGAGTTTGCAGAAAAACTAGTCGACAAACGTGAAAACCACCACTTTTGCTGCCACGTCTGCCTAGGAGCCATTGTCCACACCTAAATCCACTGACCAATCGCGAGGGTCGGTTTCGATTTCCGACGGGGGCAGGAATTTGTGTGATGAACATTTAAATGTCTGCATTTCCGGGTCTGAGTGATTATTATTTTATTCTGATATCTATTTAAGTATTTCTATGTATGTATAAGTATCATGGTCTAACATCCATAACACAAGCATATAATTTGCTTATTTAAGGATTTCATTCCATTTGTGTATTTATTTATTTATTATTATTTAACATATATCATTTTATTCTGTACAGTCAAATCGCTCAAGCTCTATACGAGGGTAGAGTCAAGAGCCTCAGAGAACGGAGTGTTTGTTTGAAAAGTGTAATAAATCTGTTGACTGGTCTGGATAGAGACATTATCACTCGACACTTTCTAAGTACCAAGCACAGGACTTGGCATGAAGACATCTGTGAAAATAATCTTTTGAATATATAACTTAGATGTTTTGATATATAGATATTTTACCTATCTTTTATTTCTTGTCTGTACTTATTTATAAAAACGCTTTTTCACCTTGATCATTGCATCACACCTAAACGGTTTGACAAATTTTAATTATTTTTTTGTTATGTTAGAAATGGTTGGGGGAAGTTTCTTATGCAAGAAAATACAATATTTATAGTTAGGACAGGACAACGCCTGTCGGGTCAGCTATCCTTACATTTACAGATTTTTTATGATGTGGCTGTATACTTGTAAATACTTTGATATATATTCATAAAAAAAGGTATTCATATGGCAAAGGGTCTGAAGGGTAAGTTCGCCGGGTAGCAAGATTTAGCTTTAGATTTTTTTATCTAATAGAGATTCGTAAAAAGTACCTAATTATTTCATTTTATTAAAAGAAAAAAAATTACATTTAGATTTAATTTATTTGGTGTTATAAGGCACACAAGCCGACGGATTTTCTAAAGTTACGAAATACGCGTCACCTTTGATAATAACGTGCATGTAATAATAAATATGTAGTAGGTATGTACCTGTCTAAAATATAACTAAAATAACCAAGTTAAATATTTTAATTTGCACATTTTTTAAAAAAAGTTAATAGAATTCAGGCCACATTCAGAGATTTTAGATATATTTAATGTTAATAGACGGCTCTAAGTGCGGTCGAATGTATCATTAAATAAATTAACACGTTTTAAAAAAAAGGTGCAATATTTAGATTTTTACGAAGTATACAGCATGTTTTTTTTTATTACTTATACACATTTGAAAACTATTTTATCTCTAAGCACTTGAAAATATTTTACATTAAACGCAAATGTAGAGCTCTACATTTTTAATACCTTAGACACTTTTTGTTACTTGACAATTAGAAAAAATGTTGTGAAATAAGACGTATTTAAACTAAAATTTATGACTTTCTTAAAAACCACGCAATAAAAGTTAGAAAAGTTGAAACAAACTTTTCTTAAACGTGTACGCTGTTTTGGTACACAAAACAACTGCGTACAACACAAAACAAAATTAAACAAATGTAATCGTATTTATTACAATCTTTTTACCAACTGATAATTCTTGAAAAGTTTCAACAATACAAAAACTTTCTTTAAGTCTAGGTAATTACCTTATTCGCGTCGGAAAATATTTTGTTGCGTTGTGGGCGGGAACTTTTCCCGCCTAACTCCGCGTAATACAAAGCGCGGTCACCGCGCTGACATTGTCACCGAACGTTCCAAAACACGCAAGCACTCGCGCGCCGCGGCACTGCGACTGACGAACACCGCACTCGCCACGAATACCGAACTGCGAGTAATCGTTCTGAAACCGCCCTCAGCAAACAAAACCCCACCCGCTGTAAAGAGCATTTTAGCACGCGCCACCCCGTCCCGCGCCCTGATTTAATAGCGAACGCGGGCACTGATTCACTTAGCGGAACGCAACTACTGATTCTGTCTCGTTCTCTCCTATACAATTTTGCTGTGCTATCCCTTTCCAAAGTGTGTTCGAAACACAGACGGTGGAAAGAGATGGCGGCACCGTCGCGGACACTTCTTTCCTTCAACTCAATTTGCATGCGGGGGTCGCTCGACAAACTTTATGTCCTCGTTTCGTAAATTATTTATACGTTTGAAAATACTTTTAACGGCGTGTTCGAGCCGCCGAAAAGATTGTGAGCGTGAGCGACTGAATTAATTGACCAGTCTGTCAGATTGCACGCAACGCAAACGGCCACGGATGCAACTAATTAAATGAATGCACCATAATTTTGTAACTTCATCGAAACAAATAATTTATCAAATATATATGTATATATTAAATATATATTTAATAACTAAAAAAGCGAAAAAATTATTGCGAGTATAAAGATAAGTAAAATGATTGAGACTTAGGGAGTACCTAGGCTCTACCTTGCACTTTCAATTTTTAAGCGATTTGCCTTTGTGAAGAAATTAAACTAAAAAAAAAGGTTTGTTAAGTACAACATATAAGAAATTAGCTTCTATCCCAGCTTCGCACGAATAGATTAACTTTTATATTATTTATACATAATATAAACCTTTCACTTGAATCATTCTATCTATTTAAAAAACAAAACAAAAACTAAATATTCATTTAAAGATCTAACCATACGTAGAGATATGCAACGGAAACCGACTTTGTTTTGTACCACGTAGTTGTACGGTAGATGTACAACTTGCTATTTTTTTTTGTAAGTAGAAAGGTAATCTACAGTTAAACCCACACATGATAAAGACTTACAAAATTATTAGATAACTACAAATAATTATTAGAAATTATAATTTAGACGAAAAGGTAGGTAGGTAGTACGTACACAGGTACAAGGTAGGTAGTAGATAGAGAATTATTTATGACTACCATAGAACTTTATTAAAAAAAATGGGACAACGAATTTACTTGGAAGATATCTTTTATTAAAATTAATCCAAAAAGATTTTTTTATTGAAACTATCTGTAATTGGTATCTCTCTTAAAAACATAATCCTTAAATTAAAAGAATAAATAACCTCCTACAAAACCTATACCTAAGTAATGTAGCTAAGAACCATCTCAATCGCGTCAGCTTACCAAAGAAAAATCGTCATCGAAATCGGTCAATCTGTAAAAAAGTTACTATTCCACAGACAGACAGATGCACACCGATAGACACATAGACACACACAGATAGACACGTCACGTTTTACTTCGGGGGTTAAAATACTAAAAATCTGCTTCATTTATTACCTTACCATATTACCATAAACCATATTACCGAAAAAAATAACAGCAACCTGTGTATGTAGTATTCTGATAATGAAAGTAGGTATTATTTTATTGACATTATTTTAAAAAGTAACAAAAGTCCAAATCTACTAATAATATTATGATAAATGTAAAAGTGTGTTTGTTTGTTAGTTTGTCATCATTTGACGTCGTAACAAAGCTTTGTTAAAGCATATATTTTATGTGGAAGGATAGGACCGACTTACTTATTTCTGCCGCCATTACGTCCGTTCTTGCCGTTGACATGTTTCATTTCGGAGGGCAAGGTAACTGGTACATTTACTTTTGCTCGAGGCCTAACATCCCGCAGCAACGCACCAATACCACCTATGGTGTCTCTAAACGGCATGAATTTCTTACCATTAAGAAGTCCGTCTGCTTGTTTGTCTTCCATTATCATAAAAAGGAGACTAGTAACATAAAACTACAGGTTCCCAAGGGAGATCTAAACAACTTTTAGTAAGTGTTCCCCGTGTTGGTCCGGGGTCCTTTGCAGAATAGACCATCTGCCTTTCTTGTCAGGCAGCTCGTAAAAGGCGAGTATAGGCTTATTATCACTAACACCGTGACATCTGATTAGGTGGTAGAGTTTCGCAGCGACTCGCCCGGATTGGTACCACCGCCTTATCTATTCCTGCCGCCATAATGTTATGACGTGTTCGGGTTCGGAGGGTAAGGTAGCCGGTAAACTTACTTTTGGTCGAGGCCTAGCATCCTGACCTCAGGTTGGCAACTCACCATTACCATCTTTGGTGTCTCTGGGCGGCGTGAATTTCTTACCATCAGGAAATCCGTCTGATTGTTTGCCTTCCTATAACATAAAAAAAGCGAGTGTAGCTGAGGGAGACATCTGGTAAATCATAAATATATTTTACCATAATATAAAAAGTGCGAAATCAAAAAGTTCTTAAATTTATTTATTTATATATTCTTAAAACTCTAGAATGTTCTGTAAGCTCTAGAAAAGTAAATACCGTACGTTGATGATATTTGGAGAGATATATGCCAATTGACGTCTAAGTGAAAAATAAAAATATTTCAACATAATATAAAAAGTGCAAAATCAAAAAGTTCTAAAATTTATTTATTTGTTCTTAAAACTCAAGATATTTCTTTAAGCTCTAGAAAACTAAATACCGTACGTTAATGATATTTGGAGAGATATATGCCAATTGGCGTCTATTTTGAATGTTTCTCCTCTTGTCTCCCGTCACACATCAGGGTGTCTCCTGTCTAGTGAGCCTATAGTGATAGCCTTTAGCTACGTATTTATGTTAAAGAAATATAAAATTAAAAGAAAAAATCTGCATCTTTTTAAAGCGCAATCCGATTTCATCAATTTATTTTTTAACTCCCGACGGGAAAAGGGTATTGTTATAAATTAGATATGTGGGTGTCTGTCTGTCGCGTCATAGCTCCTAAACGTGTGAACAGATATAGACGTGGCTTTTTTGTTTAAAAGCTGTCGAAATTATGATGGTTCTCAGTTACAGTTTACGTCAGATTATGTCGAAAGTTATAATTAAAAAGTTACTAACCGACCCCACTTCGTATCGATAGTCATTCACAGTTACTGGATATAGTACTGTAACTATATATATTAAAAAAGTTAAAATATTGGTTTTCCTGCAATTTTCCCCAATGGTGGTAATTTTATTACGCACTCACTATTGTTAAGTTATCGCTGTCTTCTTCCAACGTAAGTAATAGAAGTAGACAAAACACTATCAGTGCTGTCATATTAGTCTGTGACACGAAATCTGTACAGACGTTTAATTTATAACCCGGAAAATGTTGAGTAAAAACGCCACAACGAGACGTGTATCCGAACTAATCTGACATGTCTAAAATGTTACATCTCTTTTGTTTTATTTTAAAAAGATAGCATGCATCTAAAATAAGTTCAGTTTTTGAACGGCAGTATCACCACCAATAACTAACACAACTAAAGAAGATTAGCAAAATTGGTGTATCCGTTCAGATGTGATGCGATGACCACGCGAAATGGATATTCATTTTCATATAATACGTACATTTTTATCTTCAGGCCCATTTCCCTGAAGAGGTAGGCAGAGGCAAAACCAGGGCACCCACGACTAGCCGAAGTCACTAAGTCCCACAATGTGATAGGTGTCGAACCTAACGCCAACGTTGTAAAAAAACGTTGCTCGGGATTGGATATGTACCCGACATATCCAATCCCGAACCACGTTTTTTTTATTAAAAAATGGGAAACCCAAATTTTCTTTTTATTGCCCGACCCGGGAATCGAACCTAACCACTGGACCGCGACCACTAAGATCATTGAGGCGAATATATACCTACTACCAACATAAAAAGTTTTTAATTTTATCATTATTATGACACTAATCAACCGTGATGATTATTTCTTTAAAAGTTTTTCCCTATGTTAGTCCGGGTTCGCTGAATAGAATAGAACACCTATCTCCATGCCAGACAGCTCATAGGAGACGAGCACTAGTTAAATTTAAATAAGCCATTACCAACAAGACTATTGGTGGGAGAGTGGCTTGTAGCAACTTGCCTGGGTAAGGATCCATTGCCTTACCTAGTCCTCCTGCTGCCATAGTGACTCTGTATATTCAGCTTAATGTAGTCGGTAAACTTGCGGAATAAGCCAAACATCCCTGCCTGGGACTCACCTACATCTATGGTGTCTATAGGCCTCGGTTGTCTCTTACCATTAAGGAACAGTAGACTTGTTCGGTGATCTATCACATAAAAAGGTAGATAATTGAAATGGCCGTCCCATTCTTCCAATTTTAAATTCATAAAATATTTGTGTTCGTTTTGTCATACTTCTTTTTCTTTTTTTTAAGTTACTTTGCCCCTTTCTGGGGCCGGCTAAGACCTTTGCCAGGCCATGCTGCCACGTCTTCCGTATTAATTATTTCGTAATTAGTCACATGTCTTCCGTTAATTATTCTTACACAGTCATTAGTCACTATTTACAAAGTCACGTCAGGCTCTTGAGTAAAGCGGTGGTAACTTTACACAAGCACAATTTGGGAGATTTGGCGGCAGCGAGGAAATTCACGATACACTAATTTCTTCATGATTATTTCATTTGTGCACGTTCACTGAACAAAACTAAACTAATTGTCACCTAAATTAACTAATTTCACTCAATATAAACACGAAATTCAATAATTATGAAAAAATACGACCGTCTTCATTCACGATGGCGCCAAAACTCCCTTCTTTTTCTTTCTTTCTTTAGGTTTTGGCCTATACGTTAGTATTTTGCCATTAGTCAAGTTGAAATTTACATCAAGTTTTATATCAATTTTAATCAATTACTTTTGGTCATTAGTCATAAATCGTCTGTAAGTCATGTCAGGCTCTTAGGTAAAGCGGTGGCCTCAATACTCAAGCTCATGTAACGAGATTTGGCGGCAACGAGGAAATACACGATACGCTAATTTCTTCATGGTAATTTCATTTGTGCGCTTTCACTGAACAAATTTGTACAAAATACCACCAAAATTGACTAATTTCACTCAATATCAACACGAAATTCAATAATTATGAAAAACTTTGACCATCTTTTCTCTCGATGGCGCCAAAACTCCTTGTCATACTTCGTAATTTTTTTTTTTGTTTATTTAAATGTCATGTTCGACAGGATCAGAATGTTCAAAATGAGTTTGGCGCCATCGAGAGAAAAAATGGTCTTAGTTTTCGTAATTACCTATTGAATTTTGTGTTAAGGTATATTGAGAGAAATTAGTCAATTTTTGGTGGCATTTTGTACAATTTTTATTTATTTAAAGTGCACAAATGAAATAATCATAAAGAAATTAGTGTATCGTTTATTTCCTCGTTGCCACCAATACTCATTCAATGAGCTTGAGTAATGAGGCCACCGCTTTACTTAAGACATGAATTTCTTTGACGAGTTAGGACTAATTTTAAATAATTTAAAACCAATTTTGTTAAGTCTGGTAACCTTAATGTGAATTTCAACTTGACTGTTGGCAAATGCTAACGCTAGTTCCAAAAAAGAAGAAGATAAATAAAACAGATTCTATACTTCTTATCGTCGGAGCTTGGTGGAATTCCATTCTTGATGTAATTTATTTAGAAACACTTGTACTTTCCACAATATATTTTATTATTTTTTATTTTTTTAATTTAGCCAACCGGTTTCGCTATACAAGCATCATCAGGGCTATATAACAACTCCTATACAAGCATCATCAGGGCTATATAACAACCCTGATGATGCTTGTATAGCGAAACCGGTTGGCTAAATTATAAAAATAAAAAATAATAAAATATATTGTGGAAAGTACAAGTGTTTCTAAATAAATTACATCATGAATAAAACCCAAATTTGTTACAATTACCCAATAAAAATGTAAGGAGCTTCATAGTAAGACATTAAATATTTACGACTCCACCACAGAGGTTCCCATTAGTGGCATGCGTACCCCTGGGATCCGCCAAATTGCATGAAGGGGTACGCGGGGCAATCTAAAATCAATTTTGTTAAAATTTAAATTTATAAAGGTGTTTTGTCAGATCGCTAAAAAGTCAAAAGACAGAATCGCTTTGAAATTTGATTATACAAGTCGCATTTAGGTATACGAATTTCTCTAAAAGCGAACAATAATCGAATTCATTGAATTTTTTGGTATTTAACAACGATTTTTTTTTGTATTGGAAGGCAGAAGCAGACGGATTTCCTGATGGTAAGAAATTCACGCCGCCTAGACACACCGAAGATGGTAATGGTGAGTTGCCATCTTGAAGCCAGGAAGTTACGCCTAAAGCAAAGGTAAGTTTTAAACTACCTTATCCTACGAACTGAAACACGTCAACGGCAAGCACTAACGTTATGGCGGCAGGAATAGGTAAGTGAGTCGTGAGTAAGTGAGTCGCTGCGAAACTCTACCATCTACTCAGACTATATGCTAGCCTATGCTAACGAGCTTCCTGACAGGTAGGCTTATGATCTATTCTGCAAAGTAGTCCGGACCAACACGAAAGAGTACGGGTTACTGGTTACAAAAAAATTGACTTGCTAACTAAGTTTTACCTATAATCAAGCCAAGTTTTTTTAATTGAAGTAGTAGTAAGATTAAAAAAGGAATACTTTTACCTTATTAAACTATATATAATGAAACATTGAAACAAAGCAATATTTAGTAAAAGTTTTCTTTGTTATTAATAGGTAGTTGTTCCTCGAAATTCGTTCGCCCGTTCAGTTTATATGGAAAAAATTAAAATGTTGTTTTTCCTAGTTTTCTTACAATCAGGGGCGGATTTCCCAATAGGCCAAATAGGCCCGGGCCTAGGGCGGCAAAATTTAGGGGGTGACAAAATTTGCTCTGCTCAGAAAGCCAGGCAAAAGACAATTTGTGAATAACGATTCATGGCTTCTCACAAATAGAAATGGGTAAGAATCAGTATCTGATATACTGATTGAGATAATTAAATCATTTACTGATTATCGTTATTTTTTTTTTCATTTTTATTTAATTTTATAGTTGATTTAATTTTGCATGTTTTACAGCACATAATGGGGGGAGGGGCAATCTTTCGTAGGCCTAGGGCAGCCAACGTATCAAATCCGCCCCTGCTTACAATCGAACAGGACAAAAGTATACCATGTCCTCCTCCTGGTGCTAAGCTACTTCCCCACCAATTTTCAGCCTAATCAGTTTAGCCGTTCTTGAGTTATAAATGGTGTGACTAACACCACTTTCTGTTTATATATATATATTGAAAATTTGGTTTTCTTTGCAGTATATAGGTACAAAAATTTTATTATATGATTTCTGTAAGTAATAAATAAAAAATAATATTGCTGTTACTAAACTGAAAGTAGCACAAGTATGGGGCTGACTACAAAAGTGTTTTTTATAGACAAAGTTTAATTCCTCAGTTGGCACTCAATATTTTCTGCCCACCTCGTTAGTAGCTTGGCGTGAATATAAGACTAACGATATTAAGGAATCTTAAGCTTCTTAAGTAAATGAGTATTCCCGTTGATTTAAAAAGAATATAATATTGGTAAGCACTGACGTTGCGGTAGTGGAAAATATTACTTACTTACTTACTCCGATTTAAACTGAACTTAGAGAAGTAATCAAAAAATTTAAATTACTATTCTATTAGCAAGCGATAGGGTTGTTACATCTTTACACCATAAAAATTGATTCTTTGCTAGCCGACTCAACTATCCTATCTAAATACATATTTACTAGGTGGTAGAGTTTCGCAGCAACTTGTCCGGATTGGTATTCCTGTTGCCTGAACGTCAATGCTTGCCATTGACGTGTTCCGATTTGGAGGATGAGGTTGCCGGTAAACTTACTTTTGCTCGAGGCCTATCATCCCGGCCTCAGGTTGGCAATGCAACATTACCAAATTTGGTATCTCTAGGCGGCGTGAATTTCTTACCATCAGGAAATCCGTGTGCTTGCTGTTCTTCCATTATCATAAAAAAATATGTATAATATAAGAAATTTGTTCATTTAATTTTTTTCTTTCACAAAAACCTTCTCCTAATCATGAATAACACAATAAAAAAAAATAAGCGAGATTTTTCCCGTTCACTGATGCAATGATAAATGGAAATAAAAAATCACTTACATTTGTTCTTTTATTTTACTATTTCTATTTATTTATTTTTTAAGACTCGGCGGACTTCTGCCTACACTTCAGACTGTGGCGTGAAGATACATGTAAGTATAAAGGTTGTCCCGTAAAAATATATAATAAAGTTCGATAAACGTTCTAGGTTAGGTACATAGTGAGTAAAGACACGATACTTGTAACTTCACTTGATTATAAAAAAAATACGAAAACAATGACTTTTCAATACTTTTTCAGTTTTTTTGAAATTTATCACACATTTAGTTACAAAAAACATTTTAATAATATTTAAAAAAGAATTTTACCTAAAAAATAGCAATAACAGTAACAAAATGATCCTAAAAATAATTTTCGGTGTACACACTTCAGAAACATACAACTAAAGAACGTTTTAAGAAAACGCGGCTTAGTTCTAACTTTAACTACTGAGCTAATGCATGATGTTATTTTTGGAACTTTGAAAAAATGAGGAAATTATTTTATCATATGATCGACTCCTGCATTTTTTATGTATCTTTTATTATAAGTATTTAATCGATTTCTCCGTCATTTGTGAACCGAATTTAAAAAAAACTCTTTTAGTGGTTTTAGTGCCACCAAGTATAATTCTGTTTACAGAGTAAGACACTTATATGACTTTACAGTTAGGTACAGCCGTTTGCGATTTTTTGCAGTATTACTTCGCTTAAATTATTGCATAAAAACACATCGCTGTTGCTTTTCATTTCTTCTTCATATTTTTAAAAAATCTGAAATATTGAGTCGTTGTCATTTTATCGACGTGAAGATGCGACAACTTGTAGAAGAAATATTAGTTTTGTCTTTAAAACTCTCGACAAAAAAAGTTTGACGTGATTGTAATTGTGAGTTTTTGTCTGTGTCATCATAAGTTTTGAACGAACGAACCGATTTCGGTGCGATTTGTTACAAAACTCAGGTGGTCGAGATTATTTTGTCGACGGTTATTTATTATTTTCTTTTTAATTTTAGTGTCACTAATTTTAGTGTAAAATTTGACGAGGGATTTCTGTAGATGGCGCACCCAAATTGATACCACCGTCTTTCCTTTTCCAACGACCATAGAGTTAGTACTCGCAATTGTCGTGTTTCGATCTTTAGGACATGGTCGTCGGCTAATTAACTTACGCAGTGGTCTTAAAATCCCAGTCTGTTGGCAGCGTACGAGTACTATTAACGTCTTTGCCAACAGACATCGTCATACCATCAAGTAACCCATCTTTTAAACAATATATTTTAAATCTTCTTCATTGAAACAATCTAGATGATAAAAGGTTTTCTGATAAACAAATCTTCGGCAAGGTGTAAGTGACAATAAAAGGAAGCTTAGCTCTAGGGGCCGTCTTCAACTGGAATTACGAAGAAGGGGGAAGGGGGAAAGGAGGTGGAGTCGTATACACCTATCTCCCTCTAACAGATCACAAGTAGCATTCACCCGTTTTATTCCCAGTTTGTCCGATGCGCCTTATTTTCTACATAATTTATTTTGAGCAAGGCATTTAAAAAATTGGCTGCGTACATATTTAAGCGCCGAAATGGAGTTTGCGGACGCTGAGGAGTAATTTGAATGAAAATAATATGGTAAATGATTTCATAAAGATGGCCGTTTTGTTATTTTCAGTTTAATGGCGCGTAGACAACCATTTCATTTATGCGAATTTTGGAGATTTTAACGCTTGAGCTTTTGGCATCGACATATATTCAAAGTGCCGTTTGTATTTTTTTATTGGATAGGAGAGCGGATGGATACAACTCTTCTGATATTTAGACAGACACGTGATCTATAGACGCAGTAGATGTTTTGGTGCGTCGCTATTTCATGATCGGGATTTAAGTATTTTTACGTTAGAGTGGAAATCCTATTATTACTAAGTATTACTAGTGCTCGCTCATTAGTCGAAATTTGTCCATAATTAAACTTCAATATAATTTTTTTTATTTTCAATATTTTTTTAGTTTTAATTTTTTTTTTTGGCAAAACATTGTGTAAGTTATGAATTTTAAATTATATTTGTGCATTTTTTTGGATGGTAATAAGATAGGTTAGTTATACATTTATTTACAAAAATAATATATCATACTATGTAAGTAATATGTAGATCAGTTTACAATAAATAAATTTATGTAATTACCTAAATTAAAACATATAAATTATTTAAATGTAATATTCAACCATTAGGTCCTTTTGTTAATTATCTTATTAATAAGAATACTATCTTCATTTATCAAGACCAGCTAGGTACTTACAAATACTATTATGCTTATAGTTTGTGCGTCACCTTTTACCGTTATCAATATTTTTGTTTGTGTGTGTCAAATGCAGTAATATGTGTAAATTTTTATTTTTTAATTTAACGCAATTTATCGTAAAATAAATTTTTCGCGATTTGATCATTGTTTTTACGAAAGATAGCAAATGTTTCCGAAATGGTCCCACGTAAATTTTAACAACATCTTACTTTTATAGTCTTTGAGTTATAATTAGTAACTAGCTGTTACCCGCGGCTTCGCCCGCGTAGTCTACTTATTTGATATTTAGTTCTCCAACACTGCTCGTTAAAATTTTAAGATAAAATGTAGCCTAGGTATATCGCTATCCAAAGTTTCATATATTCTTTTTAATGTTAAAATCAATTTAGCAATGTTGCCGTCAAAACTGAACATACACTTTCTCTTTTCTAATTTCACCTCAGATAAATAGTAGGAATACGTTATTGTTTCCACAGTTTTATCTGTACTTCGACAAATCCTGTGAAATTAAACTGTGTAGCAAGTTATGGAAACCTCTAACAGATTTTTTTTCGAAATTTTAGAAATATACATACATATCGTCTCTGAGGTCTAACCGTGCGTCTTCGGAATGACTTCTTGAAATCTTGGGTTTGATCTCCGGTCCGGGCAGCAAAAAAACACAAATAGAAATTGTGAAGTTTCAATTTTCTACCTAATAGTAACGTTGCCACTTGCCCGGGATTGGATAAGTGCCCGGTTGGCTACAGGAATGTCATCTACCAAAATAGACTTAATGTCTTCGGCTAGTCGTGAGCGCTCTGGTTGTGCAGTTAGGCAGAACTTCGGGTATATCTTCAGAAACTCACATTTAGAAATTGTCATCTACCAAATTGGATTTAATGTCTTCAGCTAGTCGTGAGCGCTCTGGTTGTACAGTTAGGCCGAACTAACCCTTCAGGGATATCTTCAGAAACTCACATATTTAGAAATTGTAGCAACAAAATTAAACTCTTCAGCTTTTTAATATTAGTTTGAACAGATTCTGCGATAAATTTGACCTTGCACAGAAAAATGTCCTAGCATAATGATGTGTCTACCTACTCTAAACGACGTCATTTGAAAACAATTATTGCCTTTGCGCATATTGCATAAAAATCTTCGAGATTCATTAGAATTGCACAATAAAGGAGACTTTAGCAGCTCAGCTGTTTCACCAAGCTAACTAATAATACCTTAACATTAGCACAACTCTGCGTTTCATCTTTGAATTTTAAGGGATCACAATGCCAATTAAAAATTAAAGGAGTATTTTTATACTGTAACGTGTGGTCATAATAGAATCCTGCATTAACAAAAACATTCCTATTAAACCTTCTGAAAATGATTCTACTTTGAGCTTGACGCTGAGCGCTAGCTGATCTTCTCCCTTGCGTCTGTGTAAATATCTCCAAGTCCCTCAAAGATACTTAACGGTCAGCCTATTCCGTAAGTCTGTTGAGTCTGTGTATGGAGTGACCATTGTCGAATGCTAGCAAGTGATCATAATCCACAAAAACACTATTCTTGCCAACATTTTTTTAGAGTTTCCCTCGTTTTTACCCAGGATTTTATCATCAGATCCTGACCTGGTGACCATGGGACCACCTCTGAAATATACCCTTCCAACAAAAAAACGATTTTCCATACGAACACTCATCACCTCTTTTTACAAATTCTCCCATTCATTTTTTTATCATTTTTAGTGATAAAAAGTAGCCTATGTTCTTTGGTTCATCATAAAGTGTCAAAATACAAAGTTTCACTGTTACAGCTTTAAAAATGACGAATATACATATGAACAGTCATACCCTCTTTTTACTCATTCTCCCCCATTTTTTTGCTATAAAAAGTAGCCTATGTTCTTTCATTTATCATAAAGTGTCTAAATACAAAGTTTCCCTGTTACAGCTTTAAAAATGACGAATTTCCATATAAACATTCATCCCCTCTTTTTACCCATTCTCCCCTATTTTTTGCAATAAAAAGTAGCCTATGTTGTTCCTTAGGGTCTATCCTATTTCTGTACCAAATTTCATCGAAATCGGTTCACTGGTTTAGGCGTGAAAGCGTAACAGACAGACAGACAGAGTTACTTCCGCATTTATAATGTTAGTAGGGATTTTTAACCAATTTTGCTATGATTATGATATTAATATTTGCTATTTTGCTATGTGTTTCATAATTTCTTTGTGTGTTTTTCGTTAATGATAAACTAATGTTAGTATGTGGTTCATTGTTATGGACTTATTGTAAAAATTACTGTTAAAGATTTTTCCTACGCAAATTGTACCACCCCCGTTAACCCCCATAGAGGTTGATTTTCAAAAAACGCTAAGATATGTGTCGTATAATTTGTATTGCAAAGCATTATTTCAGTGTCACGCAAAATATTTCAATAGAATTAAACTTTCCAGACAAACTTTTCCACCCCTTTAACCCCCAATGGGTTTGAATTTCGAAAAACCCTGAATTACGTGTTTCGTCATTTGTACTAAAAAGCATTAATTCAAAGTTTTATGCAAAAATGTGCAATAAAAATATTTTTCTCATACAAACTTTGCCACCCCCTTTAAACCCCAATGGGGGTGAGTTTCGAAAAACCCTGAAATACGTGTTTCATCATTTGTACTAAAAAGCATTAATTCAAAGTTTCATGCAAAAATGTGCAATAAAAATATTTTTCTCATACTAACTCACCCCTTTTAACCCTTTTAGGGGTTGAATTTCCAAAAAATAATATGCCTATGTCCTTCTCATGAATGCAAACTGTCTACATACCGAATTTCAGCAAAATCGGTTGGGTGGTTTAGGCGTGAAAAGGTAACAGACAGACAGACAGACAGACAGACAGACAGAGTTACTTTCACATTTATAATATTAGTGTGGATACATACATTTTTCACTTATTTTGACGAAAGTGCCAAATGTTTGCGTTATTAAGTAAACCTTGAAAAACACTATAATCACCGGATTAGTCGGATCATAATAAAACTAATATGGGACTACCTCGGAAACACGAACTATCTTTCAAAAAAATAATTATTAAAATCGGTTGGCTATAGGCCGAGTAATCGCGTAACAAATATTTAAAAAAAAAAACATACAATAGAATTGAGAAATTTCCCGTTTTTTATACAGTTAACAATAGCGATGTTAATATCAAAATTTTAATGTTTACGCTTTTGCGAAGCCGCAGCGGCTTAGACAATATTTTAAATTAGTATTTTGAAATACCGAAATTTAAACATTTTTAAGAAATTAATCTTCTCATTTAGCTTTTAACTCAAAAACACAAATATTTAGCAACAGAAAATTACTTCAAAAATTATCTAGCATTAACAAAAAAAGTTGGTACAAAATAGACTTTTCTAGATGTAAACCAAAGTTCCTCCGTCAGTTACAGAGTAATGACAATATAATGACAAGCGAATATCACCTAATTACTGTATGATAACTGTATCAATGTGTAATTGTGTATCTTTTGTGAGCGAATATCAACCCTAATAAGAAGGGTTTTTTCGGCCCCCAACTCGAGTGATTTATCGTAGAAAGCTTTTAAACCCTTGCGGTCTCCATTGTTGCTGGTCTTGGGTCATTACGGCGATTTGCTCTATTAATTCAATGTTCTTTCATTGTTATATCGCAGTCATTACGAAAATTATATTTTATTTGTAATTTAAGAAATATTTGGATTTTTTGAGCTATCTACTTGAATTTTTCTTGAACATTTACATGAGGTTTTGAAATATCTTGTCAATTATCGTAGATATTCAAAAGTTATGTTTTAGATATACATTTCTTCTACCTAGATATAGTATTGTACGGGTTGATATCCACCTGCTTCAAATCAATATATTGTGCTTTAGGTTTTTAAATTAGAAACATAATTATTTTTCTTAATTCCTGACAAAAAGAAGGAAGTAGAAGAAGATGTGTAAATGTGTCTGTCTGTCTGTGATATCATAATTCCTACACGAATGGACTGACTTCGATGTAGGTTTTTATTTTAAATTTTGAGTTGATTCTTAGCTATATTAGGGCTACACTTAGAAGGGGCTTATTAAAAAAATATAATTTTATGATCATATTATTGGATAGAATATCTGCCTATACCTACTCCCATGGTAGTTATAGGTACATAAGTTTTATGTGAATTGGTTCAGTCTTTTTTGAGTTATACGAGAGATTAGCAAAAGTCTTTGGTTATGATGAGTAGGTAATACGTATGTGTATTTTAATAAAGTATTTAATTCTATTCAATTCTATTTATTTCTGTGCAAGTGACTTCGTTACCGCAAAATATGTACGATTTTCATGTAAACTTTTATCATCTATGGCAGCCCTTTGGTGGTTATCTTTTGAAAAAAAATTGAGTATTGTATGAACTCGAGTCTTTAGCTTTATCCATTTAAAACTTCAACTAATCAGTTCAGCGGTTTAACCACGAAAGAGCACAGAGAAAGATACACAGAGAGACTTTCGCATTTACATTTTAACCCTACTTATGTTTTTCATGTAAAAATTTGTAAGAAAGGATTGATGTTTGTTACTCTTTCACGAGTCAACTACTAAACGAATTTAAATTTAACTTTACAGGAATATTGTTTATACTTACATCAAAATAAAACAAACGTTACGTGTTGGTCATATGGTTATCGTCCTCAGGTGACAATCAGTATTATTGAAATAATATTGCTGAGCTTATAGTAACCTCCCTGATCTGGCGCCCCTTTGTAACCAGTGCCCTGGGCGAGTGCCCAACCGCGCCCTACATTTACGCCGCTACTGTATGTAGGCATCTGCTCTTTAAGACATAGAGTGCAACCAACTTCTCTGTTCAGTAGTTAAAATCTGGACTAAACCGTTGTTTCGTAAAATTCCGTAAAACCGCTATAGAAACGCGATAGTATGAGAATCGAAAATGAAATTCTCACAATTACATTTTTATTACTATCGTTATTTTTTAGACAAAACTCATGAAGCAACAACACACAATCAACGCTGTTTACTGAACACATTATTTGGTAAGACTGTGCGTCTGCTTATTTGTGTATCAGTGTAAGCATAAAAGCTAAACGCTACATGTAATTACATAAGAAAGGAAGATGGCGTTCTTATCAACAAGATATTAATTGTTGATAAGAACGCCATCTTCATTTCTTAAGACTAACTACTTTGTTTCCAAACTGTATGGTGCGCCATCTGTGATCTTTTATCGTTATCATCAATATATTTTTTTGTGTGTGTCAAATGCGTGGTAGTATGTGTAATGTTTTATTTTTTGAATTAATGCGCTTTATAAACATAATCATTAAAAATATTAGCGTACTGCACTTCTCCTACACATAAACTATCAGTGTGCCAAATTTCATACAGCGCAATTTTCGTAAAAAGGGGTTCAAAGTTTTTGCTTCACGTATTTATTAATAAATAAATTAACTTATCTTTTAAGATTTAAGATTAAGATTAAATATTTTCCCTAATTTTAATCTTTTATCTGTTAATTTTTAGCCGACTTCAAAAATGGAACAGGTTCTTAGTTCGAATGTATCTATGTTTTTTATATGTCTGTTAAGCGATTACTCGGCCAATAGCCAACGGTGGTTCTTTTTAGTGTAGTGCATACATTTTTTGCTCAAATACTACTTAATATCTTTTGAAAAAATATTATCAAATATTTATAATTTCATGAAATAGTTGGAGACGGTTTTTGCAATTTTACTGCGCCTAATTATTAATATTTTTATTACTTTCAAGTGACTTTTATTTATGTTTAATGTTCCCGATAGCTTTAACTGTCAAATGAGAATGAATATCTAATGTGGCATTCCCTTTTGGTAGACTGATGTTACCACACGTTATTGTTTTTTCTTGTATTTTTTTAAATAACATTTTGTTCTATTAGATTTTTTTATTTATATTTAGTAATGTGAAGTGAATTAGTTCGCTATCTTTTTCTAATTTTTTTATGTGATAAGACATAGAAAGCACACAGTTTAAGTGACGCAATGGTAAGAATAAATAACCTTAATCATTGACGTTACAGGTGCTACGTGTGTTGGACTGGAAAGTGCGAGGTTGGTTGTTGGTTTTCTACCTATCACATTATGGGGCATATCATGACGACCTCATTCTTGATCATTAAACAGGTCGTCAAGATAAGTGAAGAAATCATACATTATCAAATTAAATTTAAAAACCACTAGTCTGATTATGATAAAACTAAAATGGGGCCACCTCGAAATCTTGATCTAATTTTTAAGGAACAACCAATCACGACGTGGTACCCAATGAAATAATTGGAGTCGGTTTTGGCAGTTTTACTGTGCTTAATTATGTTATTATACCAACAGTAGTACTATTTAAACTATGCGCTTCGGCTATATTCGTCAAGCTTCGGAAATCCGAATGCATTTAAAAATATATCTATATAGAGTTGTTAATACACATAATTAATCTTTTCGCTTAAATTAGATAACGTCAGCCAATTTAAAAATAAAAATATAAAGTGTAAAGAGGTCATCGCTTTGTGAGTAAACGGATGGGTCAATTTCGTTAATTCTTTTTTTGTGTTTATTATTGCTAAAAGAAAAAAAATACTAAAGTTATCGAAATAAATGAAAGTATCTTCACGCCCATATTCCCGAAGAGGTAGGCAGAGGCACAACCACTGCAACCACGACTAGCCGAAGACACTAAGTCCCACAATGTGATAGGTGGCAAGCCTATCGCTAACCGGGCACATTTCCAATCCCGACCAACTTTTTTTTATTAGAAATTGGAAAAATCCAATTTTCTTTTTGTTGGCCAACCCGGGATTCGAACCCGGGACCTCATGCAGTCAAGTCCAACACCCGGACCGCTAGACCACAGAGGCGAATACTTATAAACAAATAAATAAATAGTAGTACTACCTATACTTTGATATAAAACACATTATACGTGCACATTGTACTTATAATATACACAAGAGACGTCAAAGGAAACTTCTAGTTAATTATAATTAGGAGTAATACGTTTAATCTTAGGATTAATTATCTCAGCAAACATTTAAATACCCACAAGGTTTAGCTTGAGTTAATAGAGTATTATAATTTAACGAAAGCGAATTTGTTACATAATGAAGTAATCTACTTACAACGTATCTTGAAGAAGCTTTTTCTCCGGCTATGCCTGCGAATTAAGATTTTGAACAGCAACTTCGTTGACAGTCAGCGGAATCGCAGGGAAACTACAAAAAACCGACACAAATTTATTACCAAAACGTCTAACCTATCTACATATATAGATAGGCCTACAAGAGTTTTGTTGTCGAGTTATTTTTATTGATTATTGTTAAATACCAGTTGTTGCCTGCTAACTGATCTGAAACAGTAAGTACTATTTCTTATCTTAGATAGGTTGTTTAAATTGGCCATAAATGCACTAAAAATGTATTACTAAACATAATATAAAAACTGGATAGGTACTGGTCAGCTCTTGACCGTGTTTAAACATTACCATCTCAGTAAACCTCTGATTCATGAACAACCGTTAGAAAAAAATAAACATCAAAATCTATTGACGGAGGAATTGATAACTCCTTCTTTATAGGGTTTCGTAGCCAAAGGCTAAAAAACCGAACTGATAAAGATTCGCCTTGTCTATATTTCTGTCTGTCCGTCCGTATATTGTTCACTTTTTTTCCAAAATTATACTGTTGAAAGAACTATACCGTTGAAACATGGTAAGTAAATGTGTTCTGTTAACCGCATTAAGATTTTCACATAAAATCAGAAAAAAACAGTTAATTTTTAAAGAATAAAATATGTAATAACTTCCTGCACAAAATCGAAAATACATTTAACAAGAGACAAACAGTTTTTTTTGTCTTCTCCCTTTCTCTGTGTGATACTTATGACTTAGTGACTGACTTTCATCTCACCTTTCTACTATCATCTCTTTACTAGGTGGTAGAGTTTCGAGAGTTCGAGAGGCTAAAAACGGAAAAAAATGCAAAAGTGACAGAAATTGCAACCGCTGTAAAATTTATATGGAACTAGCTGTCCCGGCGAACTTCGTTCCACTCGTTCAGTTTGTATGGGAAAAATAAAGTATTTTTCTTCTCATTTTCCCTGCAATTTTCCCAGTTTTTCTTTTTATCAAAACCTTCTCCTGACAATAACTAATACAAATAAAAAGAATCATTCAAATCAGTCCAGTCGTTCAGAAGTTATGCGCTTACCAACACATTTAGCGATTCATTTTTATATAATACTAGCTGTACCGGCGAACTTCGTTTCACTCGTTCAAATTATTATTTTTCCCATTTTCTCTGCAAATTTTTCTATTTTTCTCTTCATAAGAACCTTTTCCTAATTCACAATTCACAACAATAAAAGAATTAGCCAAATCGGTTCAGTCGTTCGGAAGTTATTCGCTTATCAACACATTTAGCGTTTCATTTTTATATTATAGAAGAAGATATAAAATTGATTTGTGGGATGTACTGAAAGATCATTTTTATTATGACGGTTGCTGGCCTGTAGTGCTGCTACGGTATCCTATATAGGAGAATCCGAATCGCACTTGACCGCTTTTTTAGAAAAGTTGCCTCAACTTGGTCATATTACCTCACTTCACTATTAAAATTATTAAAAGCCAGATGTAATATGCAAGATTGACACCATTTTATAAAATGTACATAATAGTTTTTTTAGAATAAAAATCGCACGAATCTTAGCTGGCTTTCCCCAATGCTGTTCAAGTGTTTAAAAAATATTGGTAGAATGTCTACCGTTATATAAACTGTAGGAAAAGCATGTAAAATCGACTTTTTACAAGTATTTACTATCGAGATAGGTACTTTCTATAATAGTAGTTTAACAGAATCAACTAAATATTAACGTTAAGTGTTATCAAAACCATGAACAAAAGAGACCATGAAATTAAAAAATATCTTATTAGAATCTTGATATAAATATGGTGATTAAGTAACTGTTCAAAAATTTGTTAGCAAGTAGATCAAAAACATAAAAAAATAATCTTTAAGGGTTCCGTCAGTATTGTATTCTCTTTGGGTTCCATGGCCAAAGGCCAAGAAACGCAATGTGTTGTTGAACAAGTTTATCTCTCTGTCCGTTCGTGTGTGACAGCTATTTTTTTTTAGAAACTGTAAAAGCTATGATGTCGAAATTTGGTAAGTAGATGTGGTTTGTGAACCGCGTTAAGATTTTTACATCAAAATAGAAAAATAACAATCAGTTTTGGGAGTTTTTTCTGTTTGAACTAGAGCTAGTAAGCAGCATTTTTTAATAGGTAGGTACTGTTATCTACACCAATACCTAAAATGAATATGCTTTACTGTCAAGAGATGGTGCTGTGTAGTTTAGAATTGCGCAACCGTGTAGGAAAAGCCTTTTGATATAATGTCTTGAATATTATGATTTATCGCAATTGTAAAAGTGGAATCAAAAACTACAGTTGTAGCAAATTAAATTAACTTAAAGAACTTTTATATTATAATTACTGTTTCTGGTTTCGGAAACTTTTCATGGGCGAGTCCGGTCTCGACTCTCGCACTTAACTACTTTATTGTGGTTTTATTTGACAAATAGTCCTATTGATGTGACTTTATTGAAACTGTGTTTTACGTTAAACCGAAATATTAATATAGGTAGTATAAAATATGAAAAATCGCAAAAAAAATTTACCCATAGATAGCATCTCCATATCACAGGCCAACAAAAAAAGTATTGGTCTGAGCTGCATAAAGTGAAAAAAAATGTTTCAGTAGAGCTTTATTTAACGGGATAAGAAAAATCCTGGCTTACTCCCGGTCATAGATCACCCGCGTGCCAAATTTAATACGGCTAGTAAGTATAAGAATTGAAGGACGTGATATTTGGTTAATTTCTAAAAATCATTTCTTTACCTACATTTCTTATATCTATCTGTATGCTGTATGCCAAATTTCAGCTCATTAGGTCCACTTATTTGACCTATGCGTTGATCCATTTTTGAACGACAAAGTTGTCTTTAAAGTTACAAGATTAGAAAATGCCCGTGGTTACGCCCCCATATCAAAAATATTATTCTCGATGATGGGAGAGCCCAAAGTCGAAAGTCTTCGACTAGTGTGTGTTACCAGTGATGACATATGGAACTGAGACTTGGCCGTTAAATGTGGGCCTCTTAAATAAGCTCAGAGTCGCTCAGCGTGCTATGGAGAGAACTATGCTCGGTGTTTCTTTGGGAGATATGATCCGTAATTCGGTGATCCGCAAGAGAACGAGAGTAACCGACATATTTCAAAGAGTTAGCAAGCTGAAGTGGCAATGGGCAGGCCACATTGCTCGCAGAACCGACAACCGCTGGGGAAGAAAGGTTCTCCAGTGGCGGCCCCGCACCGGAGGACATGGTGTTAGACGTCCTCCCACCCGGTGGACTGATGACCTGGTCAAAGTCGCGGGGAGTCGCTGGTTACAAGCGGTTGGTGACCCTGACTTGAGGCGCTCTTTGGGGGAGGCCTATGTCCAGCAGTGGACTTCCTCCGGCTGATGATGATGATGATGATGGGATTCAGCCTCTTATGTCAACCCACAAAAAATATACAACAACATCTCTGCATTGTGACCTCAACAAAGGACAAACAAGAATCAGATTTTCCCATTTATAATATTCGAGTTTAGATTTACCGATTCAAATAAACTACAAATAACGTCCAACGTTTTCCGTGCTCATCAGTGTCGTACGCTTTACCAAATCTGTGGTCAAAGAATCAGAATCAGAAAAATCTTTATTCACTTGAACCATACAAGTGGTATTTGTGCGGGTCGAAATTTTAATATACTACAACCGGATTGGAACGCAGTCACACACTGAGAAGATCCGGCGAAAGAAACTCAGCGGGCTTGTATTTTTTTCAATAATTATAATTACAATATAAACTAGATTAAAAATGTAAATTACAATCTGACTTTAACTTAAATAAAAGGTACACCAAATCACATCACATTGCAGTGGGAGATTGAAACCTCTATCCCCAAGCATGTTTATCTTCCAAATACTCGGAGACCGTATAATAGCCTTTTTGACATAATTTTGCTACTTTGCTTTGCAGTGAAGTGTCATCTGCGAACAATACAATATCGTGGGTATCCCTTATATATTAAGGTAAGTCATTTATATATACAAGAAACAGAAATGAAAGAATAGAACAATCGTACTAGAACCCAAAGATATTTTACCATTTATTTTAACCCTCTGGACTCTATTGTTCAAGTATGAGATCATGACATCAAGAGCTTTGTCTTTGTTCCGTAATAGCGCAATTTCCTGATCAAAGTATCATGGTGTACACAGTCGAAAGCCTTAGAGAGATCACAGAATACACATAATGCATCATGCGAGTTCTCCCAGGCTTCAAATTCGTTTTTTAATAATTCCACCCCTGCATCAACATTTGAGCAACCTTTGGTAAATCTAAACTTTTTATTATGTAACAATTTGTTTACGTTAAAGTAATTTAACATCTGATTAAGTATTAATTTTTCAAATATTTTACTAAGTGTAGGCAAAACTGAAATAGGTCGAAAATTTGTTAGGTCAGAAATGTTACCCGATTTAAATAAAGCCACTATCTTGCTTTGTTTCATTGGATCAGGTAATACACCATTCGATGTGCAGCAGTTAAATATAATAGCTAAATGTGGTGCAATATCATAAATTATTGACGCAATCTTTTTAACAGAATGTCCCTACACAAGTCTGACGTTTTCTTAGTTTGTAGTGATTTAAAAGCTTTAATTAGGTACGTCTTTCGTATCGACATAGGTAAATTCGAAAACTTTGATACATTGAGTTGTAACTGTAGATTGCTTCAATAATGATTCGGAAATAACAGAAGATGAGCAAAGAGTTTTAGTTGTTTCAATTGGAATTAATGTGAAAATTTTTTCAAGATCTTTTGCTATTTTTACTTAAACGTAGTGATTATATTCTCTTTGATTTTCACATACTCTTTATGGATAGCGCCCACTGTTGACGGGGCGGAGCGTGTCGGTCCGGAACGCATCGCATTGCAAAGCCCACTGATGCGGGAAGGGAAGGCCGCATCGCATCGCATCGCGCGAATTTTTGTTACTTAGTACCAAAGTAGAAGTTTTGGCGCCATCGAGAGAAAAGATAGTCGAAGTTTTTTCATAATTATTGAATTTCGTGTTGATATTGAGTGAAATTAGTCAATTTTGGTGGCATTTTGTACAATTTTAAGAATTATATTGTTGAATTATATTAAATTAAAATTGTCAAGTATGGAAAGTTGCGCCATATAGTAGTTGTCATACGATCTTCAAGTATTGAAAGTGGCGCCTCTAGTAGTTGTCGTACAAAACTTTAGCGTTGGAATGCCATAGTGCTCTTTTCTTAATAGTAATAATATCATGACCTTTGGTCACTGTAGGCCGCATCGGGGTATTCGAGCGGGGTGCCTCGATAATCCGCCGCGGAATAGTCCGCGCCGATGCGCCCCGGCCCAGTGGGCGTTGCTCCATACAAAGTGTATGCAAGCGATCTAGGCGGATTATTGCGCTGCGATGCGGCCCGTCCAACTGGGCGCTATCCATTACTGAAACACGCCCGTTTTTCTATTTTTTCTATGTAGGAATACTTGATTATGTTCCGTGTCAATTAATTTAAATAACGAATTATTTATTAGGATAACTAGCATTTATTGGGTTGTACACAATATATTTCTTTGTGACTTTTCAATTTTCATAGGAAAAATAGCTAATTGACCACAGTAATCAGAATCTAATTCATTTATAACTGAACAGCTAGCTGGTGATATATTTGTAAAAATGTTATCTAAGCAAGTAGCACTAGTGGCCGTTAATCTAGTAGGTTCCAAGAATAAATATTGAAAATTCTAAGCAAAAAAAAACGCATTTGCAACCATAAAGTATATACTAACATATAGTTGCAACTACATCTTTTGATTTCTTATTAAAACTAGAACAGGGGGGTTAGAATGAACCACCGTCGTCTTGAAACGAACGTTCGTGTCGGGCCGCATATAAATGTCAAACTCAAAAAGCGTAGAACGTTCGTGCCAAACAAAACGTGACGTCGGCGATAGACGTTAGACGTCTGACAATTGACAAATAAAAATTTGATATTGACGTGTTTTAAGTAGTGTCGTCATAGACAAAATTTTGTTTTTCCATACAAATTCGGTCAGTACCCTTCGTTTACACGATATCGCTTCAAGTTATGATTGTTCTAGCTTTATAAAAAACGATAACGTTTTGAAACGAAACGCATCGTTCAAGCGAAACGACGCGATCGCGCCGAGACGAAAGTGCACATTCTAACCCCCCTGTTTGAACATGGTTTGAACAGTCTGTGCTAATTTTTGTGACGTTTCTCACAGATAACATACAATACTACTCTCAAAAGAAACGAAAATTTGTCATAATTAATACATCCCAAAAATCGTTTGCTGCATAGATAATGTTTGCTGCTTATAACTGGGGTTTAATTCATAACTAAAATTCTATTGAATTTTTAATGTATGTAATGAATCAAATATTTAGTGATTATCATTCTGTGGATAACTTCATTCTCGTGTAGTGTAGGCGTCATCGGAACTTGTAGCAAAGGAGATTGAGCTGACATCTATTGGTACGTCAAAAGACTTAAAATATGGTAAAGCAGTTCTCGATATTTAAATACAATTTATAACTTTGCTGTTGTTTAAACAATGCACTAATTGAAATTAAGTTCTAAAATACAACGTAATATAATAAAGATTTCTTATTAAAAATTTAGAAATAGTTAAATCCGTAATAAATTAATTTGAATCGATAATTCCCGCCAAAAAATTGCGACAGTAAAGCTAGTTTGAGAACCCCACGACAGGAAGTGAGTGATGAAGGTGCTACGCAGGCGCAAATTGACCTTTCGGTTGAAGAACCCGTCGGTCACATGTGAGTGTCGATAAATATCTTAGTTTTATCGTGAATACTATTTCATTAATTATAATTACTGTTTTTGTAAGTATTTTCCCCAGTGAATGCATTTTTGTGAAAATTATTTGTAATAACTGTGTGGTTGTTGTGTTAAATTTGAAGATAAACTCAATCGCGAAACCGGCACGTTTGTCAATTTGCTTTTTCCTTTATGCCCTCGTATATGTAAAGAAAGATGGAGTTACCATAATTATTTACATATTTTTAACTAACCGCATTGGTTTTGTGGTATTTTTTAAAGTTTTGGGGTTAATATCCATAAAAGTGAGTTGTATGAAGATTGGACCAGATTTTCGGTCACCACATGTTCGCCAACCACACGGTATGGCTATTTCTTGCAACTTCTCGTAAGGCAGACCAGACTTCTTTTGTTTGTTTCATTTTTATAAATGTTTTCATTTTCAAACTTTTATTTGTTTAGCCCAGGTATTGTCATCTTTTACAAAGCATAGGTTTCCGACATTATGCGCTAGGTGGGGTTAGGTCATCTAATTTTTGCAATGCACTGTAAATGAAAGCAAATTTCAGTGTTGAAAATATGAATTTACCATTTTTTGTAACAATTTATAACTTAGATAATTTGGCTCTGTCAAATAAAACAGATCCTAAAATTCTCGAGTAGTTATAGACCCATAGTTACATCCATTCAGTAATTATTAATTCAGTATACATTTGCTGCAAATCTTATTTTGCTGAATAGGTAAGTTAGAGTACTATACATGACATATGTTGGCTAGCAAAAGCACATTAGTGAAACTAAGAAAAATATCTGAGTCACGTTATGATAACGCAAATAATTTTGCTTTTTGTTATCATGTAACTAAAAATACTAAAACTGGCATATTGTTAGTTGATACAAAGATTTGAAAGGTTTTGGAGACCTAGCAAAAGTAGGTATCCAAAAAGTTTAGTGAAAATGTGATCTTGGACTTAAATATTGTGTTAGGATTTAGTAAACATTTATATTGATTGCCAAAAATGTTATAAATGTAATAGTTTCTGTGTTATTTCTATTTCATTCAAGTGACTGGTTAAATTTGACTTAAATTCAAGTAGTATAAAACGAAATATGAACTTCAGTAACATGGTTTGCAGGTTATGTTCCTGGCAAGTCTTTGTAAATTATACAAGTAGTAGTAATTTCAAGAGTAAAATTCTATTAATAAGTATGAGTCATGCTTCGTTAAATTAAATGCCCCTTTGCTTATATTACTTCAAGTTGAATTTGTCTGGTATTTTTCACTTGAAATAATTTCAAGAAAAATTTTGATTTATCCAATTGACTGACCTGTAAGCTCTAGGGTTGTCCGACAAAAGCTATTTTGTAATCAAGTGCACACTGTCTTTGAGGAAACAATTTTTACTGTATAATATTGTGAGTAGTAGGTAGGTACATAATCAATTCTGGCAGACTCCTTTGGAGCATTTAACCTAGCCAGCATTCCCATAATATTAATAAATATAGCCTACAGTAAGAGTAACATTATGTAGATATTGTAGTATGTATTACAGTGTAATAAAGACTGTATATGTTGGAACCTAGGGATAATTTAGTATATGTTTATTAATAAGATGGTTCAAGTTTTTTTTAATTTTATAAGTTAAGATGCGAATAGTTAGCCCAAATATCCATTAATTTAGTACATTGTTCAGTGACGAAAAAGTTTAAGAAAGTGCATTGATTAGTAAATAAACACAGGATGAATGAAATGACCCAAGGATTGTTCTAACAAATTACTGTTAGTTGATTAATACGAAATTCAACAAAGATAATGTGTTTTACGAGCCCATAGAGTCGCGAGTACAGTTTTATATTGTCCTCGTGCTGAGGGTACTCGAAAATTATATACCAATTCTGAGTATGCGTCTCATTATGCTTGTGTATTTTGGGATTATGTTTTAGGAATACAAGTTGACAGACAGCAAACCTGGGTCAGCGAAGACTAAAGCAAACAATTACTATAGTGACTTAACATGCTATTAATATCATACAGCTGTGGTAATTTTAAGTGTGGATAAACAGAATTATAAAACCTTTATTCAAATCTATACACCGTGTAAATGTCAGCGTACCGAAAACTGAAACCATAGATTCTGTACATGATGGACATGCATATAAAGTTGGAATTTCAAGTCGGAAATTTCAAGAAAATTAGTATTTTTTTTATTGATTTCACTATTATTTCATTAATACTACCTAACGCAACTCGATTTTTATTTAAAATCTAATAAATAACACATTTTTACTAAAAAACAGCAATGTAATAAAACAGGGTATTATGTCGGCACCTACAGCTCGCAACTTGCGGCTTAATGCATATACTTTGTTTGCGGGCTGAAAAACTGCTAAATATTTAACCACTTGTTTCCGACAAAAACTGTTAACCACTTGTTTTAAAGTCTGATATGTATCTAAACTACCACAGAAGTTTTCGTTACGGTGTCAAATACACCCTGTATATAAAAAATCGATTCCCATTTCACATGGTCATCTCATCACACTTGAAGAGATGGTTCTTGTTGCACTTTTGTTGTATTGGTTATTGTCAGAAAAAGAATCATATAAAATGATAAACTTGGAAAATTGCAAGGGAAAAACCAAACTTTAGTTTTATCTATTGTATTCTGTTAGTATCTGTTAATGTCAAGAGTACTTGTACAGATCATTATAGATATAAAATGTGACCAAATTGAAATCACAAGTTCAATTGTAGGCTAATTTTCTTACAAATCATCTCACTTTGTATGAAAATCTAAGCTAAAGAAGTTGCAGGCGAACAACTAGTGTTCATAACACTAATATTTAAAAAAATAACCACTAAGTACCTACATACAACATAGTTAAGGACCTGCAGGTCTAAAACGGCCGCTTTCGGTGAATCATAATATGAATCTGATATGAATATTTCACCAAATCGTAAAAAGGCCACTTAAGCGGCAATTCATATTATGATTCATTTGC